>JABBWL010000011.1:600000-866443 GCA_016758765.1 Suillus cothurnatus | reverse complement strand
CCCAATAAGGATGTCGGTGCCTGCAAACGCCACTCCAATCATGACACGTTATCGAACGGACAACCGAGGTCAACACCAGTAATTGTATGAGTGGTTACAGTCCGTTTTGCACATGCAAATCCGTTGTGAGAGAAACCCTACGCCACATGATTTTATCAACGTGCACTGATAGGCTCAGGAGGGGGAAACCGAGGGAAACCTGAACGTGTAAAGATTGACCTTCGCATAACGGGTACGCCGGCGGCACTGTAGTTGGTCTACGTGAGATTATTTAACACTCGGGAAATTCAGATGAGCTGACAGCGCTTAGACACTGAGTCGAGCGTCTGGCACGTGTACAAGCGAACAATGTACTCGTGGATATATGTTGCTTCAACGTAGCATAGATAGCTCCGAAATCGGGAATACAGTGCTGCCGAGACAAACTCAGTATGCTGTAAAACCAAGAAACAGCCATGTAAGAAAATAAGCGAGCGGACGAATTGGGATCACGGCGAGGGGGAAATACTCGTCTCACACAGTAGACGCCCTGTGATTTGATTTTACTTTACATATCGGACAACCCGTGTCGTGAGCCCACTCTCGGACTACTCGGTTGCATCTGAGTTCTATCCCGTACTCCAATGCCACCGAACGTTACCAGAGACGGACATAGTAAGGGAAAGCCAGGAATGTGTGTGTGGTCGTAGTGTGGATCATAAAAATCCCCGATCTTGTCGCCAAAAAGAGGCCAACTTCAAACACTCACAATTTTGTGAGGTCCAGTGGAGTACAATGCAAGTCTTCCTATAGTCCGCCCCAGATTCATCAATCTGACAAAGTGACGAGGCGAACCACGTTCAAAACGCTGTTGCAGATAGTCCGGTGTTGGATGTTGGCTGTCCCGAAGTATATGACAACTTCCTTGCCCAAGGCCACAGCCGAGGCGATGCGAAGGGGAATGTGAGGGGGGCAAGGTCTATTTCTTCCGGCCCTTACGGCCAGGACCAGACGTAGGAGGACCCATCTTCTTGAGACACTCGTTACAGAACCAACTCTCGGGGAGTGGTTGCTTGAGACTGACACAAGGGAGGTGAAACTACAAATGTGTCAGACTATGGTTACCAAAACATCAAGTACAGGCTTACCCATTGAAACGGACAATCTGGGTTGTCACACGCGATCATTTCTCCATAACTCAACTTCTGACAGAAGCAGTAAAGTTCTTTATCTTCGCCATCTTCACCCTCTTCACCATCACCTTCTTCTGCTTCCTCTGCGCCTTGGGTTTCATCTCCATAATCAAAATCGAAGTCCTCAGCCTCCGATGAAGCCCCCCGTCTTCTCCGGCGGCCCCGAGTAGATGGAACATAGGCAGATGGTGCGGGTGATGGCAGCTTGATAGAGCCCTGCGTCGCCATCAATCTCCGTTCTTGAATCTGACGTTTAGCACTAAAGTAATGGGCAAAAGCGCGGACTTACTTTTGAATGCATTGTCTTCTCCAGTAACCGAAGCACGCCCTCCAACAGAGGCCATGGTTCCGGAACCACCTGCCAGAGGAGTGGCGGTACCGCCAGCGAACGCATTTCGCAGGCTTTCATTAATTTGAGCGGCTGGGTTGCGTCCTCCAAGCACATAGCCGGCAGTGCCACTACCAAGTCCTGATACAGACTGGAGTCGAAGCTGCGGCACCGGCAAAAACAGATGCTGGATCTGTTTCTCCTTGTAGAACAAGGACACGGCCTAGATCATATTCTAACCGGGCCCGCTTCCTGGATAGTAGGTCGACAATACGAGAGGCCAAAGCAATTTTCGCATCTGAAAGCGCTGAAAGTTTCTCTTGAGCATCCTTCAGTTTCTCGATTGGTACTACTGGCGTTTGTCCTTCTCTTTCAAGGCGGCGTCCGTACCGTCCGATCGCAGGCAATGTCGCATATATTTATGAGCCTCTTTGGCTAGATCATTCTGGATGTCTTAACATTAAATAAACATTTCGTCAGTCTGTGATATTGAAGCCACATACCTTGAGAATCGGTCTCTTTCGAGCGAAGCTCCTGCAGAAGAAATTGTACTTCGCTAGGTAAGTTGTCAAGGGCTAATTATTGAGTCTCATTAGCTTGGCGAATCCCATGAACTGTGAGATCGGCTCACTCATTATGAATTCTGACGCTATCGTGACAGCTTCCTCCAAATTTTGGACACTCGCAGTGCTCATGATCTCCACGTTCTAATATTGTCAATTGTTAGTCGTTGTGGTTTGAGCTCAGGGTGTGCTGAGCTTGAGTGACAAATCATGACGTGGAGTTCAAACTCCGCGACTTTCAGGATTATGTAATCAAGGTAAGCATCTTCCTCGACGAATGTTCGCAGATGGCCGCAGGTTCGCAGGTTCTGTCAGTAATAAGGTCGTGGAAGCATAGTGCTAACTATATTATAAACCGCCCTAGTGTAATCATTGATTTATATCCAGGATCCTATACCACCGATAAGATCAAACTAGTCTCCCCTATCCAGACTTTTATAAACGAAGAAGACATGGTCGTTCCTTCTAATACTAATACTTTGCAGATGGGCACTTCGCTTGTTCAATGAGAACTTTCGCACGTTATGCAGATCTAGAATTTCTGTTGTCTGTGTGTAGAGTCCGTCATGACAAGCTCTCCGCGGTACTGGCAAAATACGCGAAGAAGATTGCGTGGACTTCTTCACTCCCATGCAAGTGTCGATTTCTCACCAAAACACAGCAATCGCGGAGTTATGAACATGTATTAGTTTTAGTGAGCTTCTATATCACTGACTTTCCGCTGACACAACGCCAAAGCCCTTCCGTGGGTTCAAACGGTTTCACAGGATGAAACATGTAGGATATGACAACCCATTTAGCTAGACGACCGTGTGATGGCGTCGACCACGATATCCACGAGAATAGTATAGTGACTTTACTACTAGATGTGCCGCGACATCGAAGGTAAGCCGATGTGACATGTCATCGTTCAGCGTCTCCCAAGGCGCCAGACGCCCGCTGACCTCATCTGTCTTACACATTGTCTGACAGATGCTTTTTAATTGTGATTAGTACCCGCTTCGGCAATAGCGCGGAAAGTGCGGCGGCTGCGCATATCAATGAAATACCTCCGCTATCGGGTTCCTCCGATGCCACCATGGTGGATACAGTGAAGTATTGAAGTAACCATCTAGTAAAAATATGCACCCTCGTTCCAGAATAGTCGACTGCGAAGCATAGAAAGATACCGATGAGTGTTCTAATCATATCAGCAAATGGGATGGTCGTGATGACGCGCCTTGGGGCACGATTCTACCTTAAGAAATTGTTCATTTACACTCATTCCTATCTCTGGCCATCCCTAGTGAGGTTACAACAGTAACTGGGTGCTGTCCACTGCGATGAAACTGACGACGATGCTGTGTTTAATGTTCAAAAAGTTATTCTGCCCCTCCTTATCATCGCATCATTATTGGTGGGACTGTGACTCACGAGCAGGTCTCTCCACTCAGTCGCACTGGCAGTTCATCCACTAATCTATATCATTTGTGCTGCGATATCACCGCCTGTCAATTCCAATTCCTTACTAAATGCATCATTACTATCGAACGCTGTACGTCGCCGTTGAATTAGAGTTTCTCGGGGGATGTCTAAGCTGGTTCGCTCCATTCGCTTTCATCTTTCAATATTTCAAGTCACGCTCCGCCGGACGTGATGGCCCTGTAGAAAGTGCTGTACTGCCCCTAGCTCTCTGTCCTAATATTCCCGGCAGATGGGTGGGCGTAAACTGGTAACCTGTTGACTTGTATTATAGATGGAATATTGATGGTCTCGACTGCAGTCTCTGGTTTCGTGTTTCAGAAGAGGATGGCATCAAAACACTCAAGTTCGACCTCCCGAATTCCATTGATGAGTCAAAGGACTCCACCTGCGTCTGACCACGCGGACGCGGAATTCAATTGGTCACGCATCTAGATCCGGCCCCCCATGGACATGCTTTGAGATTGATGATCAGGAGTTAATGCCCTGCTTCCGAGTGGCATGTATGACAAATATCTACAACTAGCCCTATTGATGACTGAGCGGTGAACAACAAAGAAAATATTATAGCACTAACTCGAGAGCCGTACAACGCTCCTTGGGTCACTTCTCACAGGGCTAAAGTGTTATCCTAGGCATGACGCTATGCGGGGGACGCTTAGCGCCTTCGGGGAAAAGCGGCTGTGCGGTGAGTCGGTGGTCCCGAATAGCGCACTCTCATCGTAATCGGCAGCGTGCGGAGGTTGTTAGATGACAAGGAACCCGACGGAGTGAAGATGAAGGGGACTGCCTAGAATAGTCACTGAGAGAGACACCGTGTCTAGTTGGAGGTGGAGTATTAGAAACTGAGATCGATCGATTGTGTGACTTTCACCTCGAAACGCTCCCTGTGGTGCCTCTCAACGTTCATTCACCTCAATCCTGACAATAGAGGGGCTTCACGGGGACGTAACTTTTCGGATGAAAATCGCCGTGTGCATGAGACTCCTTGGACACCCGTACCTGTAACGAAACCTACATGCGAAAAACGGATACCCTTTTCAGTAAAGTTAGTTGGCAGATGTTTGTGCGTCTATCTGTTATGGGTACCTGCATGCAGGTAACCCCCGCCGGGTTTCTGGCCATCCATGAACCTCTCCACGTCACTGTGACAAACGCGCACTTGGATACAGCTGCCGTGCCACCAGCCTCACCTCCAGTGTCCAAGTCTCCTGCCGCAACAAGCGAATAACTATAAGTGCACAGGAACCTTATTTAAGCGCCATTAAGCTCAAGGAGCCTATTCCATAGCTTGCTCACGGCGACTTCAGCTGAGTGCAAAGAAGATTCCCGGGTGAACTTGCAGGGTTGTGAAGAAGCCCAACATAAACACCCTCATAACATTTCACCAAGCCCGCGATGATTCATCCATTATTGGCACTCTCAATTCCGCGGAGTCCTTGGAATCTAGATCTTTGCACATTGCCGTGCCCTGCGATCAACTGGTTAGCTGGTACTGCATAATGTGTACCCGTGCGCCGTTACAATGGCCCAAGTCACACGCACCAGAACTGAAGACGCGTGAGCCTATTTGACGGTACCTAGACAATCAACGTTCTTTATGGATCCAGTTTGAAATTCTTACCCCTATGGGAAGTAATTGTTGGTGTACCATGACACTGGACAACGAGGGTGATGTCGCAGCCTTCTGTCGTTACTAGAGATGTTGTTGTCCGTCAATAAACCAGTCAATACGTCGCATGGCAAATCAAAGTATAAAGTGTCAACTTGAGAGCACAAGTCAATTGCCACCACCTGAGCGGTGTTAGATTGGGTTGTTTGGTAGATATGAAAGACGCTCCTGCGAATGGAATTGTGGAGCTTGGAAGCCAGGAATATTAGAAAACTGGTTGGCTACTCCTTTGCTGAGGCGACTAAGGAAAATGACCAGACGTGGTGGATCGATAAAGAATACAAGGTTCCAAGTTAAGACAATAGGAATTCGATGGGACGACCAGAGGCATTCCAGTCCATACGCATTCTTGAAACAGCTTTCATGCTTTTCATGTACACCTCTTGACCCGAACTAATACACGGGTTATGCATGTAGCACTGCGTACAATACACGAGCAATATAATATGTCTCTCCGTGCCAAGACAATGACTGCGGACAAACAAAAAATAAGTGAGTGGGAGTCAAGCCACGCGATACTTACTTGAGTTCGAGTCTGTCTGCCAAACCTTGACTAAATAATGAGTACCGTGCATCAGGCAGATCATGGCATCATGATAGAGGAGAGTCGACAAGAAGTACACAGCCACAGCTGAGCTCCCCAAATGTACGTTGCAACCTGCCCACCAGGACTCGGTGACCTGAAACAGCGCCAGCGTTTTGCTCTCGATTCCTAAGCACCATCATGTCGTTCGAGCATGCTCCTGTTACCAAAGGTTTAACGAGGGCTGCTTTACTCTATCAACCAGCTCACTCACCCTTTCCTGCTTTGTTGCAGGTCTCATGATGGGTAGTGCATTGGACATCCATAGTTTGTGGCATTTTCGATGTCAAGCACTACTTACACCTTCAGGTTCGAGTCTTGATCCGTAGAACAGAAGATTTCAACTCAGCTAGCTATATTTTGCAGCTCGTGCCCCACATGTCACGCAACCATCAGGTATCCGAGTGTAAAGTTCATCCGTACTTCATAAAAATGAAACTGAACTCGAACTACTTCTTTTTTCCAGTATTGGCGCCTTTTGCTTCATCATACTGCGTTCTCGAATTCAAGTGATCTCCTCATTGCGGAGATTCTGCTATATGGCGTCGGGTGTACATGTAGAACGTCAGTTTGGGAGTGTAAATTCGCGGTGTGTAGCAACATATCCGTTCTGATGTTGATGCACTAACCTATAGCAAAGTCATTTACCGTGGGCCTCCGTTTGCTCGCAACGATACTGGAGTTTCTTACTCTCATATTGTTTCACAATATGGGAATCAACAAGATCCCATCTGGTCCATCCGCGCTACTCTTCAGCATCCTGTATCAGTGGTATAGGCTGATTCCTCCAGCATACCATTTCAGAATATTTGGTATTGCTGGAAGCAATAAAGCGTTCGTGTACATACTCGCCTCTCAGGTAATACCTTGGATTTGGTCTACGTTCTGTCGTTAATATAACTATACAGCTTGCTTTAGGACACCTTCCGGGTTCATTTGCCCCAGCAGCTGTTGGACTACTCACTGGCTTCATATATCGCTCAGAACTTGTCAATATTAAAAGTTGGCGACTGTCGCCGTCTATAATCGCTTTAGTACGCGTTTCTTGCTTCCATTGGTAGGCTCTACTCGCGCCCCACGACGGTCTACCCGCGCTCGTCCCGAAACAACCCATCAAACGCCAAGCCCTGACATCGGGAATGAAGAGATAATCGCCACCGCGCGTCCTTCGGCAGGCACAGAAGAAACTGGAGGTTCCGTCATGCGGGAAGGGTTAACGAACTCACAGGGAGGAACGAGCAAGGCACCACAGGGGTTCGTGTCCCGAGTGATGCTGAGATTACGCAGGTGACAACAATGTTCCCAAATATGCAACGAGCCGTTATCGTCGGGGCATTACAGAGGAGGTTAGCTTTCCTATTATTCCATATAGTTTTAGGTTCTGACATGTGAGTTGTAGTCCAAACATCGAGAGTGCAGTTGAATTGCTCTTGGCTTCCTGATGATTTCGGTTCGGACATCCTCGCACACACCTCTCTGTCCCATTCGGAACAGTGTCTCACGCATTCTTGGAATACATATATCTTTTTGCGCACTAAGATGCGTAGCTCGGTGTGAAAGAACATTTTCAAGCCGCGGACTCAGGTTCATCCCCTTCATACACCTCAGCATCCTCGTCCTCGGTAGTGAAAGCAGTCATAGGCACAGCGTAGAGACGGATCACCGACTGAAACATAAATGAGAATCATTGGACCCGAAGAGAGTAATGTGTGACTTTACCTTATTGGGGTCTTTAATAAGTACATACTTGCCCTCAGGCATTTTCATACATAAATCGGTGATTGTTCTGACGATACCCCAGCCATTGGCAAGAGAGACATTCAGCTGAGCAGCAAAGTCGGTTGGACGCATGGAAGCTGTGCTCAGAATGACATGTCGTGTGTTGTCTTTAGGGTTTCCACGCGAGATATAACTGTGAACGCAGGTTAAAAAACCGACGCCAGGAATTGTTGAACACAAAGAGAACCAAGTGTTTGTCAAATAAGAAACGGCGCTTACCCTATTTTCATCAGTTCAGCTCCTGCAAGCACACTCTGTACGGTCCACTTGGCAAGTTTGCAACTGTTGTTTTTCATTTCTGTGGCAACTACAGCGCCACGCTGTGAATCCAGCTTGGACCGCCAGTCAGGAGCACCGCCTGCTCCTTGTGCACGGGGTCAAATTCGTTCAATGCACGAATGGTGACTAATCCATGACCCTCTTGTGGATTCCCTGGTCCGGGAACATAAGCATCCACTTCAGTGCGGATACAGATCTTCACATCTTCATCCTCCGTGATACCAAGGTCGAAAACACGGTAGCGGTATCCGCAAGATGCCAAAGGCTCTGTCTCTTCTGGGCCATAAAATGGGTTAGGGTGGGCAAAGTCTGCCGCGATGTTTTCCTGAACAGATTGGAATCCAAAGTTTTGATTGATATAAGTTGCCTCCAAGGAAAGTGACGTGGCCGAATTAATGGATGGCGGCTCTGGAACTGCTGTCTTCTCGGCCGGTTGTTTGGATTTGGGGGTGTAGGGTCCTGCGGAGGGTCCGAAGCATTCTCGTTCACCGTAACAGTGTCAAATGGACCACCGTCACGTTTATCGAAGTACAAATTATTACCCTCACGGAGAATAACAATGTCCCAAGGGTTGACTGATCGAGGCGCGCACATGAGGACCGACAAAATAGCATCCGTCGTGTAGACATTGGCAACATTTTTGGAGACCAACTGCGTGCGACATTATGCATCATAAGGTGCAGAAGCAACAGAACATACCTGCTGGATGACAGGGTCGTCAGAAGTTGTAGTATTGTACTTGATGCGGTCCACAAGTTGTAACGGGCGTTCGGTCTTCGTTGTAATTCGATCGTATGATTTATCATACGCAAAAAACGCGACCGTAAGTGTCGCTAGTGACTGTCCTCGATACGGTACAATAACTAAAAACCACGAATACTCACATGTCTTCCGGTTCATCAACTTCAAGCTTAAGCTTGGCAAGCCGATGGAACTCGATCTCCTCCAACATAGTCCATTGTGGGCTGATTGCAACAGACGATTCACGTGTGCGGTTTGTCTGATCCATAAGATTATTAGCTGAGCCAGGAGTGAATAGGACAAACAGTAAACCTTTTCCCAGTCTCTCCATCCTTTCCTACCCCCACGCTGTGCGCCTCCTCGGTTATTGAAACCACCACGGCCACCTCGTTGAGCAACCCCCCGATTAGCAAAGGACACACCGCCACGACCAGTAGCCCTTCCACGGGTGAACCCACCGCCCCTGCGTGGAGGAGCAGCTTTATTATCCACCAGAGAAAAGCTAGATTCGTCTTCCACGTGGAAGTAAGCAAAAGCACTAGCAGTCCCACTACCGAATGCCTGAGCACCATCTCTTCTTGAGCGACCTGGACCGCGGGCATCCCTTGTTGAGGGAAGTCCTACTGCAGTTTGGCGAGTATCGCCTGTGGTATCATTCCAATCAGCAAAGCGGCCGAGTTTATCAGATTTGGAGTATGGCGCATATGGTATGTCCTTGAACTTGAACTGTTCAGGAATGTTAGAAGACGATGGACCCCATCCTCCATCAGGATTGTCATGAATTGTCGGTAAAGTGAAGGAAGCCATTGTGGTCTGCGTTGATGGCAAACAAGATGAGCTACCGAAATTTTGAGTTCAGGAGGGCGTGGGAACCTTGCCTTCGTCCTCTACAGTCATGAAGTGGGTATGAATCTATGATCGTTCATTCTAAAGTCTATTCCATCTAATTCTTGAAATCTGTCAGCGTCGTTCGGGAAATAAACAAGATTAATGAACGTGAACTCGAACTCGGGATTTCAGGATCATGGCATGATGAATACAAGGGTGAGTTGCAGTTCACTGTTGGGTTCTGGTGCTCTGACGCGCGCATGTCTCGCTATATTAGATTCTGCGTATGTATTTATCGGTGGTCTGCACTTTGACCTGACTGAAGGTGATGTGATCACTATATTTTCCCAGTGCGTCAATTACTCTGGCTATTTGAATGTTGTTGAACCGCTTGGAAAGGTATGGGGAAGTTATGGACGTCAATCTCCCTCGGGACAAAACGACTGGAAAGACAAGGGGATTTGCCTTCCTTATGTATGAAGATCAAAGGTCCACGGTGTTGGCTGTCGATAACCTCAATGGTGCCAACGTGCTGGGTAAGACGCTCCGTGTGGACCATGTAAAGAACTATAAACAGCCAAAGGTGAAAGGCGAAGATGGGGAATGGGAAGAACCTGAAGAACAGAGTTTGAATGCTAGACCAGAGATGGTCATAGGTGAGTGGCCCCTTCTAAGTTTCGGGCAGACTCCAACGCATATTGCCGTCACAGATGAAGGTCAAGCATCAGATTCAGATGCGTCTTCGGTTATTTCCATTGATCCGGAAGACCCTATGCGGGACTACATCTTGGCGCAGAGGAAAGAAGAAAAAGCTCTAAAGAAATCCAAAAAATCCAAAAAATCGAAGAAATCGAAGAAATCTAAAACGTCCAAGAAGCGGCGTAGTGACGATGACAGGAGATAATAGTGATGAGTAATAAGAAGTATTTGTTCTCTCTTCAATAGTTGTATATTAACATCGCTATGCGCTACATGTGATGTATGGCATGCGACACTTCGGATGTTTAAAACATGGAAGTTTGTCCTTTTGGGCAGTATGTCAACTTTTATGAAGACGATCGCGGCAAGAACCGAATGGATGTACCCTTCGGTTGAATAACACTCGGATTTTTTCCTGACCGGGGGAAATCCACGACTCAGATGTGCTACGATCCTCAGGCTCTTATCCTCGAAATCTGGCTTGTAAGCGGCTGACACCTGTCTTGGCGGTCAGGTGAGGACATCGAGCGGCGAGCCCCGCAAGAACCCAAAGAATCACGACTCACCACATGCTGTATTGGTCTTATACGCATGATCGCTTGAAGTTTTCGGTTGCAGAAGAATTCTTCGTAACCTGTACCTGGGGAGATCGAGACACCGCATTCACGACCTGGGAATAACCGGTCGGTGAGAGAATATGACCACTAAAGATGAAAAAATATACACAAAACAAACAGGAAGGATATGTTTGGAACTATTGGACCATCTTGGAATGTCTTGTGAAGGCAATGTGACGTAATAGACACTGTCATTCATGTGGCATACATGGATTATCAACCGGGTATCCTGTCATTTGAGGCATACACAAAACGTGAGAGGTGAAGCCAGTGTCACTACATTCACTGGCATCTGAAACAAGGGAGTGTCAATTTGGGATCGAGAGGGATCGGAAACGTCCCTCGTGTGACTTTGAAGCAAAAATATGTGTAGACAAGTTTCCGCGTCCGAGGGCTCCTTAGACCTCCGTGGATGACCTTGAAAGGACTTATTACAAACCGCGGGTTTATAGGTGGTGATCAATGCTGAGGGCCTCTTATTATTAAGCCGTACAGCCCTAATGCTGACCTGAGGAGCGCTCAAGATAGATGGATCCACATAGACTATGTGTTGCGGCGTCGTGTTATAACAGAATTCTATTTCAAAGAGCAGATGATAGTAGAACTCTTATAATAGTTGAGTTAGTTTCATGACAAACATGATTAACACAAAACTAGTGGCTTACCTTGCTGGATGAAAAGGCTTGTAGGTACGAACAGACTAAGTCAGAGCGTTATGCCGTTGAAGTTGACGGATGCCCCGCCCCTTTGAACTAGTTGCAAGGAGCATCGACAGGACCGCAGAAACCATGGTTGATATACACACATATCGAGTGAACCTGATGTCTAGCGACATCCAAATATTGATTGTAACAAGGTACACTTCGCGGTAGTGGACGCATCCTGGAGCTTTTTGAAGGTCAGAATATATGTTGGTCTAGATATGAGTTTTTGTCCACTCTCAAAAGAAATAAACATATATATCTGGATGGGACGACCAGCACCGTCATCCCAAGGATACGAGAGCCGCTGTATGGTTGTCGGGTATCACCATCTATGCCATGGTCATGGGCAGAGTCCTTACTCGAAGAGGGAGTCCATTGGGCGCACACTCTCCAGGACATCTGCATCATTTCTTAAGCTTGTGCACGAGGGAAACTGCTATGCCAGCCTGCGCTAGGCATTGCCCTCCTGTTCCGATTCGAAGGGTATCACAAGCCTGAGACCTCTGAATCGGAACAAGGGGGCAATCGTCATTGCAACGCCACCCATATTTAATCTGATAGAATATCCACAAAGGTGGGCATGATAGAAACAAACTAAGAGTAAAGAAAGTTAAACCAATGATCATGAGAGGAAAGATGCTCCATACCTTCGGGTGTTTTCGTACCACAGCTCCGAGTCCAAAGTACTGGTGCGCTGTGGAAGCGTGTCTGGACGCTGAACTAACTGCCGGGTCACGGTCTCCAGAGCCGTGGCACAGGGTTTGCAAGTTATGAGTCAATGATGAATTTTTCAATGATGGCACACGTGACTTTGACATTTATACAGCTCATCATGATGATTACCTAACTCGAGCGGCCAGTCTGACTGTTCGTGCATCGTTCATGTTCAGGAGAACACATTAGTGGCTACGCCTTTTGTGAGCAGATCAGGTCTGATATTTGATATACAGTCGTCTTGGACACCAGTAAGGACGTTCGAAGATTTAGGAATGCTTCTTGGACTAAACAAAGTCTATTGTCTTTACAGCCACTTGTATTTATTGTTATCCAGACATCCAACTCCGAAGGTGCTTTTGCAGAGGAGAGAGTCATCAAAGAGGGTTAAATACCTTGCTCTTGATTCGCAACAGAAGCTCTCGAGTTGTTCACATTTATTTAGTCTTTAACGCATTGCACGGATTTATCTGGCTGGCGGAATGATGCCTGTTACACGCTCTACCAATCCAATTTCATTATCGACATCATCCAAAGCCAAACCTCGTTCTAGTGTTGGAACGACAACAGATCTTTCAACTCCAGGCACGTCTCCACGCCGCACTCCTCACTGCAAGACATGCCACCGACCCAGGCAGGGACATCCCCGCTCCGGCTGTCCTTATATTGAGCCCACGATGTCAGATCAGACTAGTGGTGCCACAGAAGATATTGTGGACGAACTGTCATCCTTGCGCATCGTGAATTCCAATGACGAGCGTTCTTCCCTTGCCACTGAAACGCCCACTCAATCCAAGAACCTCAAACGCCGACTCTCTGTTCGTTTTGCTCTTCTTCCAGCAGGAAGTCTCGCTTCACTCTCCACCACATCTTCAGAAATCGTAGAGAGACTTCTCCAGCCAGGAATGATGAGTAACGTGTCCGATGATGACGATGATGCTGATGGTGATGATGGCGACGGCGATGGTCAGAGAGCAATAATGCAATGGAAACGGACTTTAACTTGTCCTGACTCACCTCCGGAACACACTCCAGAACTCAACTTCAAGGCGGGAAACGAGCCATACACAACTAGTCAGCCTAGTTCGGGTACCGGCCTGTCACGTCGTATGCCGTGCACGCTGCAGACCCCGACTGCGAGTCTAGTGTCCACAGAACCACTTTCTAGCCACCCCACAAGTGACTCTGTGGACATGAATAAAACTGTCTTCCTTGATCCAGATTCCGAAAGGAAGCCGAATCCTCTGGCACGAACGATGAGCGCAGATGAGAGATCATTATTCCTTGATAATCTCACGCAATCATCAGGGGTTGCTCCTGCCATGTTATTCTCCGTCCCATTAATCGATCTCAAGGCCGTACAATATGACGCAGAGAAACTAGGTTTCAGCGTCCGAGTTTTGCCGAATGGAAGCTTGCGAGAGCACCGATGGGTTATCTTGGCTAAGGAGGGGGATGCAGCAGAATTCCTTGAACAGCGTCTCACGGAGGAAGAAGAGAAAGGGCGGAAAGCAAAGGGGAGCCTTGGTGTTGCCGCTGGCGGAGCACTAGTTGGTGCTGTGGCGACATTCACGGGACTGGCGTTTTCTTGAAATGACTTTCCCTGCCCAATACATTATAGTTGGTTCAATGATAAAATATGAGTCGTACGCGCGTGTATCTGTATGCTAGCAGTATGTCTTATCGGTTTTGCGGCCTCCTGTCCTGCATCGGGTTAGCCATATTTGAGCTGTACCAAACAAACACAGCATCTTTGTGTCTGCTGAGCGCTGAGCGCTAACTCCGTATATTTCATAAACAGAATGACCACGTCGCCAGGAGGCACTGTTGAGAGTTTTGAGACGTACACTCAGGGCGCCGAACGAGATGAACAGGGTACTGGGGACCTTCCAACTTATAACGATATTGCCGCACAAAGCGGACCAAATTCACGGTGCGCAGACAGGAGACCCCGTTGATTAACACAATCTCACGTATTGGCTGACCGTAGCTTTGGTCGCTGGAGAGGCTGGATAGAAAAGAGGTGAGCGCGCTAGCCCCGATTGGTATGCTTGTTGTCGATCGGAATGTAGAGCCGCAGAGCGTTATGCAGACGTCACTGCTGAGGAGTTTGAGCGCAGGCGAGCTAGAGGGTGGAGTGAGGATGGGTCTTCGCAGGCTACTGTATGTGTGCATTCTGCCTCATGATGCTATAATTTACTCATCTGACATCGTACAGGAGGAATATCAAGACGACTCAATCCCGGAGCCTCGCAACTCAACACCTGGGCCACCGCGCTTAAGAATAAATGCAGATCTTCCTGCTCCTCCTCCTCCACAGCCACTTACCGATGAATGCACAACTCCTGAACCAACGCTGGAGCCATCATTGGAGCCTTCTCTGCACATACCAGAGGAACATCTGTTCCCAACTCATCTCTCAATCTATCATTTCGGATCCCGTTTTTTACCACACTCGACTGCGCCTATCAGATGTATTCTTCCTCTCCAGCGTGATCGTCTCCTGCTCGTAGGCACCGATGTTGGGCTGTCAGTCCTTAATATGTTTCCTACAAAGTGGGCTGATGAGACTAGTCCTGATGGGGTGACTGGCCTCATTCAGCAAGGACCTGCTGATGCACAGGCCAGAGTAATGTGGACAGGAGAGGCGTAAGTAAACGACCATCCGTATTTCTTCTTGCCAGTTATTAATTCCCAGTATATTGCAGTGTTTACCAGTTGTCGCTTTTGGAGTATGAAGACGTTGGCGAAAGTGCCCCACAGGGGGTCGTACTTGCTTTGGTAGGTCCTGAAGTCGAGGACTCTTCATCTCCTAGCGCACATCAAGAGCCACCGCGCTCTCTCAGGATGTATAAACTCGCCAGTCTGACTAGCCTGGCGAGATGGGCCATCGCGCATCAAGTGAGGCAGTTTTTTTAGTCTTCCCTCACGTCCTAAGTATTCACTTTGCTGGGCCAGGATGCACAGCCTGTTGATTTACACAGGCTATCAGACTGGCATGGCCAAGAGACACCGGTGAAAAGACACAGACCAGCAAGTAGTATTGCAAAGGGCTTACGAAGTCTTATCACTGAGCCCCCCACTCGTAAGATACGACCCAGTTTCATTCCAACATCAAATACAAAGTGCCCGTCGACACCAGTAAATAAAGATTCATCCTGGGATGTCGTCGACGATTTACCACTACGCTGGGCTACTGATTTTACGTCACTCTCGTCGACTGGGTCCCGAATTTCGAATACGAGTGTGGTTTCCTATGCCCTCTGGCACGAAGGTAGCACAAGCTGCACTCGCCGTGCATTGCTTGCCGTGGCGACTAAGACCAATATATTTTTATACGAGACTCCGAGAGGGGAGAGGGCTTTTCATTTCGTAAAGGTGTGTATCGATCTTCTGATGTTTAATATGACTACAAGTGTTTTTGCAGGAGTTTTACACGCCATCCCAGCCACGCTCTCTCACCTTCGTCCAGCAATGTGTACAAGATACTTTTCGATCACCATGTGATGTTGGATCTCCTCGAACGACTGTTGGGCACGGTCATAGCCGTGTAGCTTCCGCAGACGCCTTGTACAACTCGCGTACACCTGTAGCTGCACCTGTGAACATCGCATACGAAGCCCAAACGGCAATTTTTGCGGTGTTCGACAAAAGGGCTGGAATCATACGAGTAGCTGATTCAGCAGTCACGGAAGTGGACATGTTCGAGAATGGAGGGAACGTTAGCAATCTTTCTCCTTTATCTGGAAGTGGATCCAGCGTAACACTGAACGCTGGAGGATCTCTCCGAAGTCGTCGGTCTCGTGGTTCGATCGATCTTGGGGCTGGAAAAGAACTCAAAGGCGCTTGGGTTCTACCCTCGAAGGTTGACATTCCAACTATACATATTCCTTACCTTGGCGCCTCCTACAGCAGCGTTTTTGTCCTCACGCGTGGCAAAATCACACATGTCGTTGCCGCCCCCCTTCCCGCATCTATTCACACCACGCCTCCTTTGTACATCGTAACCTGGGATTTTCCGCCTTCGAGCGTGACTGCACGAATGCATTTGCCAGTGCCAGGTAGTTCACAAGAGCTTCCTGAGCCTTCCTTACAGTTGATTGGGATGGGCAATGAAGGCGTTGAGACGCACGAAGTGCCTCTATCGTATCTTTCTGGGAGTTATAAGGGTAAAGGCAAGGCACTTCCTGAGCCTCCCTTTGCGCAGAATCCACTTGGCGAGGCTGGTTTCCTCACGGTTGGAGGACATTGGCGTCGCTACATCGGCGTGCCTCAGTTAGACAGAATGAGTTCTGTCATGTCCACGAACACGTTTGAAAGCACTGGAACAGAAGAACTCTTATCGCGCATGAAGGCCGAGGAAGGTGTGTATGGGTGGTGGCGGAAGGAGTGGCAGGACTGGCGAATATTCTGGTTGGGAGGTGACACCAACAACAGCAGTCCGGCAGATAATTGAACAATAACTGGCCTTTCACTAACTTGGTGCTTCGGTGGACATCTTAATTCGGTTTAATCACAACAACACTTAATTTATACTCATGTCAAGGCATGCATGTATCGAATCCAAAGGACTGTAACCGTACGTACCATATCGTGACACAATAGTGTGTGGTGCAAAAGTTGAGACACGAGTGCAGTAAAAATTACACATGCAAGAGATATCGTACTATAAGAATCCCAGGGTGGTACGTCATAGATGTCAAGTAGGAGAAGGTAAGAAAGCGTAAAGGGTGTGTCTGTGCATATTATAAAATATCCATTTATGGTTTCCTAGATTTGGCTTGCGAAGGTCCTCCTCCAGTTTCGTCCATTGAGTATCTAACCTTATGAATTTGTGGATGAGTATCGGGTTGTGATGATTGAGGTTTCCGTGCTCGAATCACGACAAACGACTTTCCAGAATCCTTCGGCGATGAACTACCTTCAGGCTCCACCTCACCCACCCCGCTGTCCAGTCGATCCCCCTCGCTATGTCTGCGATTCCTTCGAATGTTGTACCAATGTCTCTTCTTTGGTTGGTCAGGATCACTGCTCGATTCCCCGCTATTCGTCTTGGTCGCCATCGAAGGATGCTCCTCCTGTGGGGCAGCATTTACAGGCATTGCATTCAATGCAGCTATATCTCCAATAATAACTGCCGTTTGACTCTTCGTACGTACGTGTGGCAGCATTGCTCCAGCAGGTAATCCAGAGTTCGTAAATGCAGGAAGGCGCGCAACATTCGCTATGGAAGCAGTTGGAGTATGTAGTTCTTCATCGTCATGTATTGTTTTTGTTGGTGTTGCAACAGGCCCACTGCCCTTGCGTTCCATGCTAGGGAACGTGAAAGTTGAGCTCCCCCAGTCTCGTTGGCAATCGCATATGGTGAGTCATAGTGGGCGCGACCGCCACCGATGCGGGAGAAACCTGAATTGGAGTGTTGGGGAGGTGTGCTTGTAGATGTGCGGTCATATGAGCTGCGGGGACCCGGTCCTGGGAATGGCTGCCACGCGCCCATGATATAACCACTTTCTGCATCGTCATCGCTGTCTTCTCTATAAGGCTGCAGAGCATGCTCGGGTCGCAATACTGATGGTGGGGGCCCCCCAGAATGATGAGAGGAGGTGGAACCTTTGTCTTTCTGTGCGAAAGATGCGTTGGGTGGCGCATAGGAAGATGAATCATGTGCAGTAAAGGAGTCTCGAGCGACAGGTGAGTGTCGTACTTCTGTGGCTTTGTAGTGTCTTCGTTCGCGACCACCTCTCCGTGGCCCGCAACATCCGAGAAGAGAAAGTACACCAATCAATCCGCTATCGACTGGCCGTCTGGAGTGATCAAAGCTGACCCGACCAAGAATACGCACGACAGCTTCGATGACCTTGATAACAAGAATCAGGAACAACGCAAGATAGACAAGGCAAAGGACGATCAGTATGCCATAGGCTACCCAACCGCCTGCGCCTGCGCCAATTGAAATCTGGACAACGAACACTTAGCATTGGACTGTACGGAGACAGGTGGACTTACCGTTGGCGTCAAAATCACTAGCAACACAGCAACCACGATACGTGCAACACAAAACAAGAAGCTGATAAGGCCCATGCCTGCTCCTGCACCCCATGGTAACCAAACACTCGTGACCAAAGCGCTAACAACCTCTGCCACCAAGATTATAATTGCTTGTGCTGTTCCACTGTGCTGTCCACATCCTATAGTCACCCCGAGGACAAGGTTGGACAGGAAAAGCAAGCTTGAGAAAAGCTGCGAGTTCTGGCGGTAGTGATTGTAGAGTGGACCTAGTGCAAGAAGAGTGCGTGTTTCGTCGTATAACTTGGTTGTTGACGTCCGGCCTAGCCGCAGGAGTAGAAGAGTAGGAGCGATCACAGAGAAGAGAGCGAATGAGAGAGCGCCAAGGGCTAGTGAAGATGCTGAGCTTCCTGTTGAAAATTCGTAGCACGAGAATATGGTGACGGGTAAGTGAAAAAGGACGAGAACGCGCACAAGGTTTCCCATGAGCACGCTAGAGTGAAAAGAGCTAACTTCCGGTCGAAATAAACGTCTCCTGAGCAAGGTATAGTTGTGGCCAAATCCGGTTGATGATCTACTCTCATCTCCACTTGTATCGAGCATGTCCTTACTGCCCGCCGAAAGCCGCCGAATTTGACCCTTGCTTGTTGCAATTGTGAGTGCAGCAGAAGTTGGTAAATTGCCTGACGGCCGCCGTGAAAATACCCAATCTACCATCCACAGGAACAAACTGAGTAAGATTGTCCCAGCTAGAATGGCCAAGAACAGGGTCAAGCAAATTGCAAAAAGATCTTGGGGTTGCACTCCAACACTCCATGCAAAGGACTGCATTCCGGTTGTAGTGTTTGGTGGAAGTAGGAAAATTGTGTTCGGAATCGACTGGTCAATGTAGATAACAGAAGACGGATCGGCCAACTGATCGGCAAAGTCTGATGGTGGGTTATATGGTTGGACGTTCAGCGGATTCCAGTGCATGGAATTTGCATTCAGTGTGATGTCTACAAATCATTAGAAAATCGCATAGCATTATTCAAAATCTAGACATACTGTACGTCAGTGATGCCCAAGCAGTTTGCGAAAGCAGGGGATCTGTAATTCATGACATGCAGTGTAAATCAGATTCTGAATTGTTACAACTCACAAATGAAAGGCGGCCACTGGACAGCAACCATAGCTAAGGCTGCACACCACTGCGTATGAAAGATGACGTCACGCAACGATGGGGAGCCTGTCGGACCATAAACACCGCAAAGAAGAAAACAGAAGATATGAAATTACTTACAAAATCTCATCAGTGCAGGTGATGTTGAAAGTCGCTCACCACTGATAGCACTAGCAAGAATGAACCCAGTACTCTCAAGCCGGTGCCATATGCCTGGACCAGGTCTACTAAAGCCCCGATTCCAAGCAGATATGATTCGAGCAAAACCAATAATGAGCCAATAAGTTGCTGCAAGACCGATTGTTGCCCAGAAAATAATGTGGGCATTGCCATACGGCGAACCAAGTGGTCCAGGATGAAGTGGTGTGGTTGTGACGCTGAGGCATAATATCTCGTTTCCAGATGGGTCAACAGCTCGGAGTTCGGTGTCCATAGTTGTCAAGGAATTTTTGGTATTGAATGGTATGGATGTAGAGAGTGCAAATTGCCCCGCAGGAATGGGGCAATATGTGGTATTTCCACCGAGAGGTGGTAGAGGAGAAGGTGGAAGTAATGAATCGCACAAAGCAGAGTTATTACTGAAGGTATTCATGGTGAGTGTCGTGGCATCCGTGAAAAGGGTAGCTTGGAGAAAAGAACATGAGACATGCGGTTAAAGCACATAAGCAAGCATGCGTACAGAGGCTAGTGCTGTTAGCAGAAGACGCAACGATCTGCTGGGAGGCATTCCCCAAAATCGTAATATTCAGCGTCTGTCCATTGATTATTTGCGAGTACACTGTGTCAACCGAAAGCTTCTGTGATGCACTTCCTGAGAAACAGTCATAAAATGGAAGTGTTGCGGGCTGTGCGAATGTCGAAGGGAGAGACACGGAAAATGACAGGAAAACGAAAGCCCTTAAGACCGAGTAACACGACGAAGAAAAGATTGTGGACATCGTTGAGTACGACGAGCACGGGAAGTGCTGCCAGCCTGAAGGTCCAGGTGCACAGACTTCCCATCGTTTACCACGCCACCAACACGGATTTCATCTCCGTTCGTCGAACACAACACAGGCTCTTGTAGCAGCGGATGTCCAGGGCCGTCCGCTTATGATTAGACATTGTTGATTTCATGTAGTATGCAGAGTGGTCGACCGACAGACCACCATTCTACCCGATGTCAACTTGTACACGTTCCTCAATTATGCAATTAATACCGTACCGCCGTACTAGTAGGCGATCTGAACTTGATCTCGTCTTTCCTCCAAGCCAGCTCGCAAGAACGTGTACATGGAGCACATAATTGGATCTGATGGTGGAACTGAGGTTGCGCAGCTGGCATTTAGCAACACATACACCAAAATTATAATCAACCACTCGGCGATTGGGACCGGCATATATAGCCTCAAATAATTGGCAAAACTTGCTGACCCGGATATTAGTCTCGTATGAATTCATATTAGATCTTATAGCTTAAGTACCAGCGTTGCCACTGTTGACAGAGTATGTCCCAATTCCCATGGAATTCACCACAACCGTGACGATCCGCAGCAGCACAGATTAAGACCAGAGAGATGGAAAGGTATAGAAGTAGCCATTTCAAATGTATCTGCTTGTAGACCAGTGTCGAGCACATTTTCCGGGTAGCATTTGATTTTTAATTGTCGCTGCGCATGCATTGTCCCACCAACACTTACATAGAACATATGGTTACAGTGCCTTTGGATTATTTCTCGTCCTTGTGTTCAGGACATGCAAGGCAATTGCGAGCAGGACTAATTAGGGTTGAGCTCTGTCGTGTGCTACTAGAAGTCAATTTCTTTGCAAGCATCAGCGGCAATCCTAATGAAGACACATCAGAAATGTTTTATCTTATCCGTCAGCCCGCCGTCTGAACAATGCTGGAGTTGTCTCAAGGGCCACTGGGGGAGAGGCTCGGACGAGAGAGTAGAGACGGGGAGTCTTTAACTGATGGATTTATGCTAGGATTACATACCTAGCGACCGCAAGAAAAAACATTTAGGCCTGTAGTCAGAAGAGTTGAAATACGTGTAAAGTTCGATAGATACTCTCACCGTAGTGTTCGATTGACAGATAGTGCTGAGGTAAAACCGTCCAAAGTGACTAGACATAAAAGACTGCTTCGCAACAGAGAACGAAAGGTAAACACGGTGAGCAACGCATCAAGGCGGTGGTACATGACCTGCACCAATGGTTCCCAGGGTGATAGGCTGTGTAGGCGCGCTTTCGAGGTCATGGGAGTAATGACAGAGGGGGTGGTGGCGTGGATCGAGACCGAACTGAACACCCCTGAGTCACGGCGTGCGCAGAAAGGGAGCGAGGTAGGGGCGATGTAGCAGGGAACTGCCAAAGGGGCATCAAGTTAACTGCGAAGGAGACAGGTAAATGGGACCTACATCCAGATGATGACGCTGATCATTCCAGGCAGGAGGAACTGCATCTTGCGAGAAGAAAGGAGCTTGCAGAGATAACAATGGAATGCACGTTGCCGTGAGTGTGCCGTAGAAAAATCCCTCAGTGAGCAGGAGATGGCAGGCAATATCACTAGGTTACGGCGCATGGCACGACATGTTACGTCAGACTGTAATATTGGTACTAGCAGAGTGGAGTAGATGAGTATGGGTCACGTACTTTGAGTAGATTAGGGAGCGTCGATTATGAGTTATACTGGTCCACGAGAAAATATTAGCGCACAAAATGTCACATATGTAGAACTTCATATTTTCCGAGCTTGTGTAAGTTAGCTTGGGTGAGGAGCTGGCGAGATTCAAAGGCCCAGAGCTTGATGGTGTTCAAATTGTCCTTGGAAGCGCTAGCGAGAAGAGCGCAATCGAATGAGAACACAAGAACAAAAACGGTGCAGGTGTGCCCTTCGAAATAAGCTCCTCCAGTCATCAGCGTTAACGCATGAGTCAAACTCACAGATTATCCTAGCAGGCTGGTCCGAGTCATCTGTGAAGCGAAATGTGGCTACGATAGTTGTCTTCCGTGGTCCAAAACACTGGCGTATACGTTATTTGTTGGCCAGTACAGCTTGAATAATCACCTAAGTACTCTGACATCCACTGATATCTGTGTTGGGACACCCCACACTTCAAGACATCCTACCTCAATTGCCCTGACTGCGAGCTTTTCGAGTCCTGCGAGTGCGAGAATCGAATTACGCCCAGCCAATCATCGATTTGGAATGGACTAGTAACCATGAGTTTTCCGGTGTCCAGTCTCTGCCATGTCCGCGCTTTCAATTCGAGTGACGTACTTGCCAGCAGCCTGAGCGTGCTGTCCGCGGACATATTCATGCAGCTGATGGATTGTAATGATTTGTGAGTGGCCTTGGCCTTGAAGTATTCTCACGATCCCCGCTCAACCTCCCCGGGGCCGGCCGTGGCTGAACGTTGAATCCCAGTGAAAATCGACAAGAAGGGGAGGGATACGTGGCAATAGACACCTAAGTACCAAACGAAATAGATAGAAATCTAAACAATTCGAGATGAAAGAAATGCAAAGTTATGCAAAATGCAAAATGAGACGCAGTGTTCGAAACTTTGCAAATTGTAACGAAAATTTGGCAACAAAACATCGCAAATTGTTACTGCAACATTGCGCTTTGCAATCGAGGTTCGAATCACTCCGAGTCCATGCATCCTAATAAAGCCGGAATATACGAACTGCATGGTGGTACCAAAATTCATATATGCGACTGTGATACCTGTCTGCGCAAGCATGGAGGCAAGCCCAAGCAAGTCCATCGAAACACTTACTTCGCACATAAGCCTGCCAGAACTGCTAGGCTATTTCCACCACCACCCCCTACTGCCAGTGAAATAGTAGTAGCAGCTGTCCCTTCATCCAGCAAGCGAAGTCTGGACATGTGTGATGACAACGAGCAAGAGCCTGCTCCCAGGAAGAAAGGACGCCAAAGAGACATCCACAGTGACCTCTCGGAGCCAGATAATCATATACTACATGATTCCGACAACGACGAGGTCCCTGATCTAGACATTAATGGTAAGTAATATGTTCTCGACACTCCGATAACGATGAAGCTGATTATATGCAGACAATCCAGATAGCGGCTATGAGCCCGCAATAGACAGTCCAGCCCACGATGTGTCCAATGCTGTTGATCACACCGAAGGTAAGTTATATATTCATACTAGTAGTACTGCTATTATTGATGATTTGAACTACATTCAGATGCCATCTACGAGCACGAGCCTGCAATCAGCCACAGCCCAGACCATGATGTCCATCAGGCTGATTTTTCATCGCCTTGAGGACACCACTCTCATTGACATAGGGCACAACGACACCAGTGAGCAAGTAGATCGCGAGGAAGCTCGTCTCGAGAACCCAGACATCGAGGCTATTGGTCCTGATCACGACGAAGCAAGCATGGCTGACTCAGGGCAAACTATGGGCTGGACAGATGAAGATCTGGAGGAATTGCATCGGATGGCACAGCTCGAAGACGCACAGCATGCAATGGCATTTATTAATGCCCTTAGAAAGGCTTCTCTGGACGATGTACATTCCCAACTACCTCCAGAGGCAATAGATAGGATCCGAAACCCTCCGCGCGAACTCCCTGATACGACAGATCCTGACCTCCTACTATCCCTAAAATATTACTTTGCCGACATGACGATCAAAGCTTACAATACTGTCCGTGATGCAACCATGGAACGGCACCCTGAAGACGACATATACAGTTATTACTCTGTTAAGCAAGCTGTTTCAGAACTTAGCGGTGTCGTGCCAATCATCCATGATATGTGCATCAACACATGCCTTGCGTTCACAGGCCCTTACTCTGACCTCGATAATTGTCCTAGATGTGGGGAAGATCGATGGGATACGAAAAAAGCAAGCCTGATAAAAAGGTAGCTCGTCGAACATTTGATACCTTTCCGATTGGTCCCCAGCTCCAGGCTCTATGGCGTCATCCAGACCAAGCCAACAAAATGCGCTGGCGTGAGGAGTATACGAAGAAGATCTTCGATGAGTTGAAGACCTCCGGTGGTATCCCTGACGTATACGAGGATGTTCTCTATGGCAAGCAGTATCTGGATGCTTGCCAATCTGGGAGAATCAAGGAAGGGGATGCTGTGTTAATGTTTTCGATCGACGGGGCACAACTCTATGAATCCAAACAGTCTGACTGCTGGATCTATATCTGGGTCGTCTTTGACCATGCGCCAGACGAGCGCTACAAGAAGAAGTACGTACTCCCAGGCGGAATCATCCCTGGCCCAAAAAAACCCAAGAATCTCGATTCATTCATTTTCCCTGGCCTACATCATCTTCGTGCAATTCAGACTGAAGGGCTTCCGATCTGGGATGGTGCAAAGAAGAGTCTATTTCGTTCCAATCCCTTTCTCTTTGTTGCAACAGCCGATGGCCCTGGCATGGCGTTCCTTACTGGCCTTGTTGGTCACCATGGCAGATTTGCATGTCGCCTCTATTGTGGACTTCCAGGCAGACACAAACCTGGCGCACCTACATACTACCCTGCGCTGCGTCAACCCGATGGCCCTAATCCACTGGATCACCCTGATTTCTTCATCCATCAACTTCCCCTTCCTGGATCGTTTGATTATGAACGGAATCTTGAGCGTGTGATTCGTTGCACCAACATGACGGAATATGAACTTGCACGCCTTGAGACAGGCATTACAAAACCAAGCATTTTCTGTGGATTCGACACTGACCGTATTTTGCTCGTACCGCTGTGCTTTGGCTCCGATATCATGCACATTGCTGCCATCAATGTTGGCGATCTCCTTCTACCCCTCTGGAGAGGAACATTTAGAGCTGAGGCTACGGATGATAAATCCACATGGGACTGGGCGGTTCTGACGAAGGCAGCCTGGAAGGCACATGGATCTCTGATCGCAGATGCGACACCTTTTCTGCCGGGTTCATTTGATCGACCACCTCGGAACCCTGCAGAAAAAATCAACAGTGGCTATAAAGCATGGGAATGGCTCCTCTACCTGTATGGTATGGCGCCTGCTACACTCTATGGTATACTCCCTCAGCCGTATTGGACCAACTTTTGTCATCTTGCCCGAGGGCTTCGTCTCATGCAACAATATCACATATCTCGCTCAGATCTGGTTGACGGTCACCATCACCTTCTTGACTTTGCAGATGAATTCGAAGAATTATATTACCAGCGCCGGATTGATCGGCTTCATTTCATTCGACCATGGCTTCACTCGATCACCCATATTGCTGGTGAGACAGTCAACAAGGGTCCGCCCATCTGCTCATCACAGTGGACCATGGAACGGACAATTGGAAATCTTGCGCAAGAAATACGCCTTCACAACTCGTCAGTCTATGCCAACCTTTCCCAACGTGCTGCCCGTCGCTGTCAAATCAATGCTATTAAGGCTATCATTCCCACAATCGAACCCTCAACAAATGCCCTACCAAAAGGATCATTGGATCTTGGCCAGGGCTATATCTTGCTGCGGCGAAGGGAAAGGAGTGCTCACATTGTGCGCCCATGTGAAGCTGATGCTATTCTTCGATACTTGTCCACCAATGGCATTGACATTGTGTCTGCTCCTTCTGTTACTCGATGGGCCCGACTACGTCTTCCTAATGGACAGGTTGCACGATCAGCCTGGAAGGAAAACGCCATGTCAAGGCATCCAAGGATCGCACGGAATGTGAAGGTAAGTTTTTTTTTATCTATCTAGATCGTTGAACCGTTCTAACTTGAATTCAAAGTTATCCATCAATGACCATACATCCATCGCCGAGGTCTACTTTTACTTTAAGATGGCAATCCATGATCAGGAGAAGACGTTTGCACTCGTTTCTGAATTCAGTCCACCCCATCCAGGTCTTCTCGAAGATTCATTTCAGACAGTCTTTGCATGTAGCTATCATGCAGATGCCTCCTTACGACTGGTTGAAGCTCACACTATTCAATCAGTGGTGGCAATGGTTCCTCACCAATTTCCAGGTATCGACGGCACTCTTTTCTATCTTATAGAAAGGCCAGGTTTGGATGTATTGACAATAGGCGGCGTCGAGGAAGTGATACCTGACGAGGATTAATCATAGACAGAAGTCATTACATATTTACATCTTTCTGTGCTCCTACAGTAGAACTAATCTATCGATCACAAAGCTCTTGCAACTCCTCTTTCATTTGGCGAACAGCACGAAAGCTGTCATCAGTACCCAAACGATCATACCACTTTGCATCTTCCTCACGCGACACGTATTTCCAATAGATGGAATCAGGACCAGGTGGACTTGGTGTGCTGAAGAAGCTCTTTCTTTTGATGACCGGAGTCATCACACTGGTGTTCTGTAGAGTCGTGGTGGTGGAAGGTGCATCTGGCTCGCTTTCGGATTCTGTGACACTACTGGGATCGTTTCCAGGAGGGAGGGCTGCCTTAGGTGTGTCCATTTCACTTTCTGACTCGGTCATGCTGCCAGATTCATAGTTCAGAGGAGGAGGAATAGGCAGGACTTTCTGCAGAGTGAAAGGTGTGTGTGGCTCAACAGCGATGGGCTCATGCTCACTCTCTGGTTCTGTGGTACTGCCAGGGTCGTGTTTCGGAGTCTCAAGAGAGTTGATACTGGTTGTTGGGGGTGGTACATCACTTTCCGGTTCGGTGGTACTGCCAGGGTCGTAATTCAGAGTCTCCAGAGAGTCGACACTGGTTGTTGGGGGTAGTACATCACTTTCCGGTTCGGTGGTACTGCCAGGGTCGTATTTTGGATGGGGGACAGTTGATACAGTGACAATAGGCTCGGGCTCGCTCTCAGGTTCCGTGATACTGCCGCTATCTGATCTACTACCTGCTTCAGTTTCACTTTTTGAATAAAACAATATAAACGCACTGTGCTTTGACCGGTTTGTGATGGACCAATGATGTAAAGAAATTCCTGTTCAGAAGAGAGGGCCCAAGAGGATTGAGGGGATTGAAAAGTTCCAAAATAAAGTCATCAGACGGGGTCATCACAGGGGAACTAGAGTGAGTGTTGCCATTGCCAGTATCGTCAAAACTAGACAATATTGTAAATACCTGTTGCATTAGAAAATGAAGCAAAGCATACCTTATATCACCCTGATAACCATCTAGGTCAGGATCTGATGGTATGTTTAAAAAATCTTGAACTGCTTGTGGCAGCATTACGGTAGTAGCGAACTTGGTGAGGTTTCGGTGAGTTTCCTTTCTTGACTTCAGTCAAACATACGCGTACCTTATTTCTATACCATCATCATGTCTGCCGACAACATTGCAGCGATTCCCCCCTCCGGATACACAGACTTTCTTAACACTCGCATTAATTCCCAACAGTTCTTCTCTCCGCCTTTTGATTCCAGCGCCTCCCATCAAACATTGTATGTGCGTGACCCAGAAAATACAACCCCTGATTCGAATAGCGTGAGTTTATAACTCTGATTGCAATGGGATAAACTGATACATGACTCGTTGACACGACTTAAGTCTCTTCTACGTCAAGGCAGTATGAGCTTACAGTCTATTCTTGAGCAAGACAATTTATTATACCGGCAATCTGATAATGGTGCAGTAGTAGCGCAGCTCAAGCGCCAACTTGCAGAACAACAGCATGCAGTTGCAAGTCTTCAAGCTGATTTACTCAGGGTCATGAATGAGAATGCGTCTTTGACCTTGACCTGCCAAACATTACAGTAAGTGTATCATTTTGCGCATATATTCACTTAAAATGTGCATATAAACACATACAGGAATGTAATTGTAAATATGCGGGGTTCTGCCAGCTCTGTGGCATCGAGCTCATCGTCATTATCCCTTTCCGACAATACCTGTGATGAACAGAAACCTTCCCTACTGGACGGAATGATTGAAGAAGATTGCGATCACGAACTTGATCGAAACAACTATCAATTGGTGAAGTCATGGACGAAAAAAGAATGGCTAGAACATTACCCAGCAACCACGTCAGCCATTCCTGGAAGTTCTTCATGTCGTGGTTCTGGACGCATGGCACGAGGCATTAATGTGTCATGCACTTATCTCCAGGATGAGAAAGGTGTTCCTGTGTCGGCTGAGCGTGCTAGGGTCATCCGTCAAATAATGTTGTCAAGCTTTCGTCAACTGGAGACTCGGGGACTTGCACCTGAATCGATCGGTCAAGCATCACTAGATGTTCTCAAGTGGCTCATTCACACGTTGCGGAAACACTCGATCGAATTCCGTCTTTGCGCTGACAACTGGAAGATAATGAAACTCATGACGGACAACTATTCTCAATGGTACAATTACCATGTCAAGAAAAAGGCCAGCAAGCGTATTATGAAGGCCAAGTCTGAAGACGTGACATCAATATCGACTACTAGAAAAAGGTCTTCATCTGAGACTGAGGACTCAGATGACATCAAGGACACTACCACTCAGAAGCGACCACGCATCGATTCAGATATGGATGAATTAGTAAGGTTTATTCTTTTTTGCTTCTCGCTACTCACATGCTTGGTTCAAATTACAGGAAGCGTCACCTCCTTCATCAGAAGAAGAAATAGTATGTTTCATGCTTGTTTGCTTCTCCCTCCTAATGTAATCGATCTACAGCTACTAGCATCACCCACTTCCCCGTCATGCCATGACACACCACTCGACCGTGAGCCAACTCCCCCACCACGAACTGACAAAGGAAAAGAGAAGGAGGTAATCATGGTGGAGGTGAGTTGGATGTAATATCTGCTGCGTTGATGCTAACTTCATACATATGTCTTACAGGTCATCGATCCTCTGTAAGTTCATTTTATTTCGATCATTGATTCTACTGACACATTGCTTTAGTTCTAATCTTGTATTGAAGCCAAGACCCAAACCGATTCAGAAGACGATTCCTACTCCTCCTGTCGACACCTCTACATCTGAAATCAACTCTAACCCTACTACTTCTCTCACCGACACCTCTACGTCTGAGATCAACATCAACTCTAACCCTGCTACTCCTCTCATTGATACCTCTACGTCCGAGATCAACTCTAACGTCACCGAGGTGTTGTCGGACAACACAACACCTTCCTCCATACCATCGAGCACCCACACGGCTTCACTGGCGGTCAAGGTTGAACTTGTTAATCGTCCCAAGACCACAATCACGATCGATGCAAAGCCTGATACCATCAAGAAGCGCCAGCCAAGCACCAAGCCAATGCGGGTGAGCACAAAGATTACCGCACGGTAGGGTTTTCTATTATTGTCAGACCAATCAAAACTAATTCTATGTTTCATGTCATACAGGAACCTGTGCGCTCTCGACTGGCAATCAAACGGCCATCAAAAGGAACCAGCGTCTGTCTTCGCATCTTACTGGAATGGGCTGTCTAAAGCCGACAAAGAGGTGCGTCATTTCTATATATATTGATATCTATCTAATACTGTCAACTGCGGCTGTTTGTAGGTCTACAAGTGCAAAGCAGATGCTCAAGTGAGCGCTACCCACCATATTCTGTCTCATACTACACTAACGGTCCTGTTTTATAGCTCAAATCAGCTGGAGTCAGTACTACTGGCAACGATGTGGAGTAGTGGATGGCGAGATTGGTGGGATTAGCAGGCGAGGCGCAGCGAGCAGCGATACCCTACACCCTCCCCTAATGATAGCGATACCATCCTAAGCCTAGCGATACCCATAGATATCCTCATTTGTCCGCATTAGTTGTATATCGATATATTTTTCGATTCAAATTGAGTGATAATTCGTATGTAAATGCCTATCTAGCAATCTAAAGGCATCGATAATCCTATCTAAACGTTAAAAACTTGTCTCGGTCTCTATCTTTCTGCGTCTCGAAAAGTCACAATTTGACGAACGACCTCAAAACGGAGCGATAAAAACTTCTACTTGGGTTTTTTTTCGACTTCTATCTATACATATCTACCTCTAACTTGTCGATTTTCACTGGGGTTGAATGTTGAACGTTGGACCACCACCTACTGGTACCTACCGTTGACACCGTCGTCCTCGAGCCTCGGAGCGTACTTCCTGCTCACGAAAATTTTGCGCCTATACCAGTCCGCAGGTTCCATCACTGAGCAGTTTTATTGGAAGATAATAATCATCTGATCACCGTCTGGCAGGAAAAAGACGCAAAGAGTGGTCATAATATTGTCCGACATTCGGGATGTCAAAAATGATCGGTTCATGTCCCTCCAATGACATGGCTGGTGTCAAAATCGATCTGTTATCGACCTGAAAACCATGCGGTGTATTCGTCCGAGACTCGGTTGGCAAGTCTGCCAATGGTTGGGATTTGTTCGAAAAATTAGTGGCGAGTCCTTCTCGTATACCATGACAGGCTTGACGTTGAGGGATCCTCAAGCCCGACTTGCACGATGAAGAGCCCTTGCAATTTGCCTGTTGAAGTCAACCGTGATTCATCAGTTCTTCTGTGAGGCATGCTTAGGTGGGATTTTCATCTTACCGAGAGGATTGCCTGACAATGGTGAGTATTTGTATGGGTGTGTCCGTTACCTCCTAACAAACGATGGCTAGACATCGCACAGCATATGCTGTTTTACACCTCGCTTCTCAAACCAATTTCACTTTCCAGTCAATAATTATTCCATTCCTATGTTCGAACTCCCAAGTCCACTCAGCCTGCAGTTATTGCTGTCCGCTACTAAGTGCCATAATCCATTTAGAGCGCCGTATGTAATGTTTCAACTTTTTTTCTCTGATAACATGTCATGCGTAGGTGTTCGCGCTCACCAACATTCAAGCCTTACAGTTACTGTGCCTCTTCGGCAGATCCATCATTGTGTGCTGCTACTTGTATACAGCAAAGTGTCAAACACCACCTCATTTACATCATTACTTCGTTCACCGCCCGACTTTAAACACAGCGGGACCGTGGTTTGAGTTACCATCTAAGCACTCTATCGTGACCTGGAATGCACGGTGGAGCTGCGTGACTACTTGAAATCAATTCTCTCCCCTTCGTCTGCAGAAAAAACTAATGAAGAAATTCTTAACGAGGATATGCCTGTCATCATCTTTGGTACGAACGCTACGCTTCGACGTCAAATGGGTTGGATGCCTTTCGACTTTGGACTAAATTCTTCTCGGCCTGATCTTGGCTAGACTCGTGGCCAGTCCGTGGTCACAAGTCTAAATCTTGGCCGAGATACTGAGTAATTGAAATTGGAATAACCGGATCCTCCCTCATTCGAGACATCTAGACCAGGACCTTGTAATGATCGGATGCACCATTGTCTGAGTGCAATCGGTTACTACTGGTTACTGTCCAGTCTCTGTGATGCATTGATGGGCAGTCATTTCGTGAGTCGCATTATTCTCAGGGGTGGAACTAATCACGTTTTCTATCCCAAAGGTGTGACTCACGAAATGGCCGTAACCGAGTGACACTACTTACTGGGGTTGAACCTGGTTGGACGCCGGACCTTAATCAACTCAAGCATCGCTGGCTTGCACTAATTGGTTTAGAAAGACTTGGCTTGCAGGTATTTTTTTTCTATCGCCTACTCAAGCATATCCAATCAATAATCACTCAATAGATTATTTCCCTCCTTCTCACACCGTAGCACTACTGAATAACGATTTTATTTCATGGAAGTTCTTGCAAAAGCTTCCGAGATGAAATGGAAATACACTGCATATAGCGGAGCTTGATGCGGGCTGAATGTCACCACGCAGGAGTACAGCATTTTTACTGTGGACATCGACGCAGATGTCGTTGAAATACGTTCACACTACCATAGCAGATTCCCCGCATGCTTTAATGTCTCTCGAAGCATCATTATACTGACCCATGCACAGACACCGGATAATTAGTTCTTTGCGGCTAAGTCTGGACCATACGGGCCATGTGATCAACCGGAGGCAGAATAATTCCTCGGCACCTCCACATTTCTTCAGCGGGGACTTTCAAGGCTTGATTCCGGTAAGTTTCATGTTAGCCTCAGCGTTCGCAATGTTGAGTAGTGTCGTGTTCAAGTTAGTCTCACCCAGTCGGCATTTCGGCAAGTCTCATATAAAACTCCGGATCCAATGCAGTATGCCAAGTGCGAAATAAAATAGCAAATAAAATGCGCTTGATTTATTTGTTGTCTGATATCTCGCGCACGTCCGCGACAGGAACAGCACCGCAAACCTTACTTGACAGTTTATCTCGTCTGCATGTTCAAAAAAAATGGCGAAATTAACGTTCTTTTATTGAGTAGGGTTGGTTGTGGTGGGGAAGCGATGGGTCTCGTCTCCATTTCTCTTTAAATAGTCGCGTTGCTTCCTTTCTGTCGAAAGCGGAGCGTCCGAGTCATAGTGTCACTATTTGCGGGAGCCTTCGTCACATCGTCCTCCTCGGTCGATATCATACATTCCTTTTCTTATCTCATCCCTCACCTCAATCTATCCATATCAAGGACTGACGCAGAATTAATCGACGCGCTTTTCATCTATTAAATGGAGCAGCGCTTAATTACAGACAGCGTAACCTCGGAGAAGTATTTGCGAATAGCATCCATTTCCATTGCAACTTACGAGTAAGTTCTTTCTCTCTTTGTTGCGTCCCCGCAGATATTCTGACTGGTTACGTCCAGTTATGTCCTAACACTCCCCGCAGAATGGCGCTTTTACCGAAGCCAATCGTCAATCTTTCATATAAGGTATGTATACGCGGGCATTCACGTACTACCATTGACACAATCTCGATTTTCATCAGTCTCGTCTGTGCCTTGTTCATTCTCATGCGGTACGTTTTGTCCTTAGTTCGTGTCTTTTTTATATACTCACATTTAATGCAGCTATGTTAGTATCATGGCTATGATAGTTAGTAATTATGGATACTTCTCCACCAGCTATACACAACAAACGTGTCAACGATACTATCTTGTGGCGCCTATCTTCAAAGGTCTGTCCTATCGGTGTTCACCCACTAGAACTCTATTGACCACGGTGTAGCCATACAAACTATGATATCACAGGTCATCTTAGGTATCAGGTACGTCTGTCGAATTTTTGTGGGTTGCAACTGCACAGACTCAAAACACCATGTAGGACATTCAATATTGTAAGAAGAGATAGGCGGATAGGAATTATGCTATTGTTGCTATATCTCCTGTCAACTTCGGTGGGCTCTTACTAAACAACCATGATATCATTTATCTTATTCGTTTTAGGCGGAGTGGTTCACCGATCTATTTCACGGGAGCCGTAAGCTCTGGCTTATAATTTAATCTTGGATTCTCATTGACCTTCGGAACCCACAGCTAGTGTTATTGATGTACGTCAGTGTTCCTTACAACGAGATCTCATGGAAACAGCGTCACTATTTTAGGGAAAGTAAGTCGTTCCTTGATCTCTAGCGTGGACCGTTCTGAACTTCACGAACCACAGCTGCACCTTGACAAATGTTGGAAAAGTATTGTCAACCTGGTTCTACTACCTCGCTGTAATATTGTATGACGTCGTGATTGTGACGGTATCTACTGTGCATCTTCTGCGTTATAACCCTATGAGTAGCAGGTGCGACGTTTCTTTTCCGTCTTTATGGTCGCTAAACCATTGATGTTAGAGTAGAACGGCTGATACGGGTGTAAGTTCCTAACTACTGGCAGAATCGATGCACATCGCTCATCATACTTAGCCTGATCTATGACGGCATTGGATATTTCATCGTGTTGTCTGGCAAGTACGTTCTACGTATGATAAACATCCTCCTAACATTACCTCAGCGTCGAACGTATTGAACCTCGTCTTTTACCATACAACCAATATCCAGACTCAGGTACGTAAGCTAAATTACAGGTATACCACGCAGACTTAGCTTGACTCGCTCCTGTTATTAGACGGCAGCGTAAGTTTCGCATTGTTTGGCGTCGAGGAGACAAACCGTTCAGAATATATCATCAGGGCATCAGTAGGTTTTGCTGTAACGTGGATTATGACCCAACGGATCCTCATCCACGTGCGAGGTGCGCACCACTCCAGAGCTTGACTGCTATTCCGCTGACGCTCGCAATGTTCATTCGTTCCGTTGCCTTCTTTCCGCTCATCCACACCTACACAGAAAATGCGAGACCAGACGCTCAGCGCTTGGAAGATGTGATCGTCGCGCGTCCCACACTCAGTGCGCAGAAAAGAGTGATGTCCGGTCTGCGCTCACAGTTCGAGTCCAAGAGCCACTCCAAAGGCTCCAAAGGCTCCAAAGGCTCCAAAAGCGCTGGTGATGCCGAGTTCAGGCCCGCCTCGCGTAACAATTCCAACGACATGGAACTCGATGTACACGTACGCGTCGAGCGCTCGGTGATGGTAGACTACAAGGAGGAATCTGAGCATTCGGATTCGTGGGTGAAATGAATCGGAGGTGCTGGGCATAAAAGAGAAGGGATGACTGTCTGCTACAGGCCGGCCCAACATGCGTATATATACCCACTCAGTGCTACCATTAAAATCTTAGGGCTTTCCACTCTCAGGGCGTCCCTGTTCATGACAAAGATGTGCATATCCAATGAGCTGGTCGAGATTTGCTGCTGTTGGACTAGCCTGGAGCCATCGCTGCTTGCTCCAAGAAATTGTCAATTTGCCTGTCATCCGGAAAGTAGGAAATAGGTGGAACATAGACTTAGATGATAACATATGTGTTCCTCGCCATTTATAATGATGTGATGTGGTTCATGATTATCAATGATCCAGATCATTCATTATAAATGGCGACCAATATATATATCAGAATCGATTCGTGTGGCGCGCCGGACTGTATCGTACGAGCTAGAACTTACCATGTCGTTTGTATTCACCAAGAGGTTGGAAAGTATGTTGGTCATTGGGATGTCTTCGAAGATCTGGTGGTGAGTTCTCGACGTAGGCCCGACGCTGACCTGTTTTCGAGACTAGCACAATTAAGCGCTGCAGTGAATTCCTTGCGAAAACCAATCATCAATATTTTCGTCTGTGCTGAAGGTGCATGGGTTACCAAGAAGTTGGCCGTGATTACCTGATGATGACGGGCATATAGTCACGATCGTATCTGTCACCTCTTAACAAGCCCTTTCCTCATAATAGCTGTGCACAACATGTCCTTCCTTGTCAAACTAGCCACTGTCATGTCATTCCCATGTTAAAGCGTCACGCGTCATAACCCACCCAGCCTGCCGGTACTTGCTGTAGACCATCAAGCTTAAGTGCCACAGCATGCGGTGTCTTCTTTGACATATGACAGCTTCCTTAATAGTGTCGTGCGGAGGCGTTTGCTTTCACATAAAGTTAATCAGAAACATATCATAAAGGTGTATCTCAAACCGACAACCAAGTCCTACGAGGATCCACCACTTTGACAGATACATCGCTATTGTGCCACCACATCTCCGCTCAACGCACGAGGTTTTAGAAACAGCCACACAATTTACCGCTTCCATGCTCTCCGGTGGTAATCGGCGCTGCTGCAGATGGTTGCTGTGAATCAGGGTTGGGCGAGGGAGGACGAGAAGGAACATAGTCTTCGTAGGGTATTATGTCTTTATTCTTCTTGGGAGCATCCGCTGCAGCGTTGCGCTACAATTGATGTATGAGACATCGATTACGGCGAGAAAATCAACCAAATTTACCTCTTTAGCCTGCGCGAGGGGAGTGTGGACAATAGGCGACGATGTATGACCTGCACGAACAGACCACCAGGTTGATAGGTGATGTAGTCGGGCTTTGAAGGTGGTGGTAGCAGAGGATTGGGTAATGGGCCGTGGTGGTATGGATTGAGACTGAAAAATATGTATGTTGAAATTAACGTGATGCAGACATTCATAGTGAACAACCCACGTTCTCGCGGGAATCTGTATCTGAACGCCCCTGAGTTATTGCCTGCGCGGAAAGGGAGCGAGGTAAGGGCGAGGTAGCAGGGAACTGCACGGGACCATCAAGACAATTGCAAAGGGACGAGGTAGAAGGGACATACATCTAGGGGATCACGAGGCTCATCCTCGCGAACAGGAGGACTGCGAAAAGGAAGGAATTTGCGGAAGTAGCGAATGAGGCGTTGCTTTGGACGTATTGTAGACGGAGGCCTGAGTGTGCGGGGGACGGAAACTATCGTTGGATTACGGCGTGCGGCACGACGTGTTGCATCAGACTGCAATAGTGGTAAGAACGAAGTGCTGTAGATGGGTAATTGAACGTACGTTGAGTAGATCATGATTTTTCGTGGTCTGCAAGAGAATGAGTTGGCGCACCAATAGATAGATACACGTAGGGGAAAGCATACCGTAGGTTGTGCCTCTTGTGCAGGCCGGATATTGGAAAGGATATCGGGTGGAGGGTCATATATGTATATGTTGGTCTCACCCCAGTTGGTGTAAGCCAGTTGGTATGACTTGGGTGAGAAGATAAAGAGGTCGATGCGTTGGTCAAATGAGGCGATGATCTGGCGGGACTCGAAAGCCCAAAGCTTGATGGTGTTGTCGTGGGAAGCACTAGCGAGAAGAGCACAATCGAATGAAAGTGCTAGACCATAGATAGTGTGGGTGTGCCCTTCGAAGGGAGCTCCGACAATCTCCAGCGTCAATGCACTGAACTCATAGATCGTCTTGAGGTCGCAAAATTCAAATGACCAGTCCGGTTCCGATTCCTTACCGATATTATCCTTGAAGTTAAATACGGCAACGATGGATTTGTCTTTGGTTGTCCAGAATATTGGCGTATTTACGCCTGTCCCATAACGGCTTTCCTCCACTTTGACATCCAATTTCTGTGTCTGGACATCCCACACCTCAAGGCACCTCCCTGCATGTGAGAACATTGCGAACTTCTTCGAGTCGTGCGAAAATCGAACTACCCCAATCAAAGGTGCATAACCTCTGCCAGCTCCGACTGGGAATGGACCAGCCACGAGTTTGCCAGTTTTCATCTCCCATATCCGTACACCATCCCACGACCCACCCACCAGCAGCATGTTGTCCGCAGAGACATCGATGCGGTGGATCCAATTAAAGTCACCTTCGAATTTTCTCACGACCCTCGTCCTAACATCACGGGCTTCAAGTTTCCCGAAGTTGTTTGGAATAGAACTTGAAGTGGCAATCCATCGACCATCCCTGGACAATGAAATCTCCCGTAGTTCCTGTTCACAAACATCCCGCGCTTCATCAATCTCCTTACCGGTCTGCAGGTCCCATTGTCGAGTGGTCTTGTCATATGATGCGCTGACCATTCTCTTACCGTCTGGAAAGTAGGAAATGAACGAAATTTGTCTGCGTTTGGGAAACCCGTCTATGACTGGTTCATCATATGCATGACCTTCCAATGTCATAGTCGGTTTCAGAGTCAATTTTCTCGTTTCTCCGACGGGCTGCGTGGAGCTGGAGACCATGGCTGACGTCTTCACCAGCGAGGTTGAGTTCGAACTTTGAAGGACTGCCGGCGAGATCTTCTGGTCTTTCATAGGGCTGACGTCAATTGTGATTTTGGATATGCCCAACCCTTCCAGCCCTGCAGTACTTTCCCTGCGAACGCCAATCATCAGTTCATCTGCGCTGGAGGTTCGGATGGGGGAAACTTGTTACCAAGAGGCTGGCTGTAATCGTCTGACGATGATGGGCGTATGGACGCATCTACTACTTCTTAATAATCTATTTTCTCAGGCTGTACACAGCACAGCATGTACTTTTTTAACCATTTGTTCTCAACCAGCCTCTCCTTTAACAACTCATTCCCATGTCGGAGCCCATAGCCTTCAGCACTTGCTGTAGAGCGAGCGCCAACTCGGAGCCCGGGCGCTACGAGCAGTATCTTCTAGTCATAGGCACTGTGAGAGGGCTTGTGCTTACAGCTACCAGGTAACCTTACATTCAATAACATACTTTCGAACAGGCAAATATTCATCTCAAAGTCAAATTCAGCCAGATAGCATACTCTCTAACCGGAGAGCAATCCGTTTGATCTGACTCTTTGCCATATCCGAGATGGTATGCCATCGTCGATGTATATATCGTCTGCCTTCCTCTGCTTCGCTGTGGGATGTGTCGTACTAGTGTGCGCAATACTACTGAAACTGCCCTCGTCCCCATGATCGTTGCAAGGTCAAGCCTCTACCATGCCTGCTACTAACACCCATGGGGACAATCTAACGACTGAATCGACTACTATAAGCTCCCTCAGTAGATCTCATCGAGTTACAACAGCAATCTGGGCATCAATTCAAGGACAACATGGACAAACAATGTTGTCGACACATCAGGAACTAACGACGCAACCGCAGATGATGAGGGAAGAGTTCGCCATTAGTCCGACAGCAAGAATGATGAATGGCTGGAGTGTTGGTCTTCACTATTGTGAACAAAATCGAGTTTCCAGTTAGGTTGCGTGGTACAAAAAGAAGTTTTAGGGTCAGAGCAGTCAGATGAAAGTGCTAGACCATCGATGGGCATCGGTGCCCTTTGAAGGAAGTTCCAACAGTCTCCGAAGTCGATGCCTCGGACTTGCGGAATCATCATCCTCGCAGAAGCTATTAGAGGCGGCAAGGAAGGAATTGTCTTTTGATATCCACAACTCTGGCGTATCTTCTACATGTCCCTTCACCGCCGCCGACTTGACTGTTGCAAGAATCCAAGTGCGCTCACCCCGTCATACCTGCACTACAGATGATCCGCTCGTACTGTCCGAGGAGAATATAAATGCACGTAATCTCCCTTGATTTTTTGGTCGTCAAAATGTTACTAGGTAAATAGTACCCATCTCAAACTTACAGGCTTTGATCTCCCCAAACTCTGCATCCCCGTCAACAGTGGCAACCCATCGACCGTCTCTTGATATCGTCACCGCATTGACTGCCTGCTCACAAAGATCCTGCACATCCTCAACCACTTCGCTCGACAGCGTATCCTGTCGCCGAGTGGTCTTATTGCGTGATCCGTTGTTCACTTTCTCGTCGTCCAGAAAGTAACATATGGATGAAATACATTCGAGCATGTATTCGCTGTCTACGATACAGAGTTGAGGGCCCTTCAAGATCACAACCAGCATCAGAAATGAGATTGCTTGCTGCTGCAGCGAGATATGTCGAGCCGGAATTCATAGCGGGTGTATTCGCCAGTGAGGTTAACATCAACGGTGAGGTTGTAGCTGTACCTGAGGTTGATACCTTCCAGTCAATACAGCACTTCGCCTGCTGAAGTCAACCATCAGTTCATAAGCACTGGATGCTCAGATGGGGCACTCATGTTACCTCAAGGTTCGCGATGTATGAAGAAGTGGTTGCCCGATTGATAGACACAGGGCGTGTCTGTCACCTCTTTTTGTATTTCCCACAACCCTTCTTTACCGCAGCTATGTATGCACGCAGCACGCAGACCTGCTTCTCCCTTTTCGGCTCAGCCATGTCGTTCCTGTGTCGGAGCGAAGCCACTCAGCCTCCTCTAGATAGATGAGCGCCGGCTAGATAAGTGCATGCATGGGCGATCGTACTCACTAAAGCTAAGTCATAAGACGCCGCTACGGCAGTGCTGCAGTCATGTATTACTTCCATCATTAATACTGGCAGTCAGGACTGACTCGGATGATAGCAAAACTTGAGACATAGAATAAGCTTTCGGAAATTAGAAGCATTTTGCAGCCTGGTCTGATCACAGAGTAGCTTCTTGCCAAAAACTTGAGTAACTGGACAGCGAGACTCGAGCCGACCAGCGATGGTTCGGCTTCAAACTTGTAAGTCGGAGAAATGGTGCTCACGTGATGTCATGAAATTCTGTTGGCACGCGTTACCGAACGCGTCAATCTGATCTGCAGTACTGCTGCACCTTCAGCTCGGTTTACTACTGGTAGATGCTACCTTTCTACCTGAACTACTATATAATTCGACTTCTAGATAAACCATGAGCGTGCCGCCTTCAAGCGCTCCTCGGATTCCTCCCACAACTTTCCAAACTCCAAACGGATCGAATAGTGCATCACCTAAAGATCTTCGGGACTTTCTCAAATCTTTAAATGACGATAATCCACCATTAGTACTGGACAAACCAATTTGGCTGCGCCTGCTTGCCAGCTTACTGGAGCAAGTCTTTGGTTGCTTTCCTTATTTCAAGCCAACAATGCTAGGCACCACCAACGAGCGCATCGAGCTCACAGATGTCACACTGGATGTCTTTTCACGTGTCGGAAAAAGGGCTGACTCGCTTGACTGGCTTTATTCTGATGAGGAGCATCTATCCAAAAAAGTATTCGTGCACCTTTTGGGCCTTTGCACTTCAACAGAATCATGGTTGGAAGTTACCGATGAGGGCGATTTAGGTGGTGCATCTAACACACTCTATTCCAAGGCTTGCGGAACTCTCGTCGAATTCTTACAACTTTTGTCATTTTCAAGCGTTCCAGGAGGAGACTCCAGTGATCTACAAAGGGGAGTCCTGCAGGACATTTTGTATGAAGCGACAGATTTGTGCAATAGTGGGTCAAATTTGCCTCGTCGTGACACTGCTACTTACTGATCATCTATAGCAATCATATCTGCTCGACATGAATCGTGTCCTCTTGACGTGCACTGGTTTTCTACCCCACCGTGTTTAAAGATAACGACTGAGGATTGTTCTATTCCGGTATTGTCATTATATGTCAGATGATTTTCCCGCTTAGACATCCCTTAGTGCCCCATAGACACCCAAAACGTGATAAGGCTCCCATCCCCTTCTCACTTTTCCGTCTTGACCAGCATAATCATCGAATTATTCGGCAAACTGTTTTCAAATGCAAAGCTTTCTTACTTTATCACGACTGCTATGCTTCGTCACGTCTCTGAACTGACTCGTCGTGTATACGATTTTTGCTCTGAATGTCCTACCTCTCCTGCGACAAGATCCCGGTGCCTACTTCGAGTAGCAGCTGCTGCTCACGTCCTTATGAACAGTGACCCATCTCTTACCGGGGGACTCTCAAGACTGCCTTGCCGTCTTTTGATTCAACGACTCCAGTGTGGTCCAAATCCTGCACAACGATCAGTCGACTGCAAGTTACGGGAGATTCTTACTTCCAACACAAATCTGTCAGTCGATTATGTGAATGATGCTCTGGAACTCTTGCGCTCTGAAACATGGGAGTCACCTGGGAGTGAGCTTCGGGTGAGTCGCTGTAATTTTTTTTTTCAAACGTAAGCTGAATCGGTGTAGGCTCTTGCGGTCGTGTATATACGTGGTTGTGTGCGTCGCTTAGATGCAACGAGTTTGCAGGCAGTGCAATTATTCCTTCAAAGAAATCCTTCCTACCCTGATTTGGAACCACTGGTCAACACTGCCGGTAATCTCGTTGATAGTCCAATGAGCCAGACTGCAGATAGTATAGACTCCTCGCATTGGCGCACGACATTGCAGAGGCTCGTGAGTGCGCTCATTGTACCTGATGAGCTGCAGTGGAAGAGTATCGGGCGCAAAGATACTGCATCTTACATGCAGCGCATATTTGATAAGATTCAGTCTAGGTGGGCTCGGTGAGTCTGCATTACTCGTTGATGATAGGTCTTTTCTGAAACCTACCTTTAGGGGACTGCATCATTCTTCTTCTTCTGCACGTGTAATACTGGCTGAAAACGTTGCTTCCCTTGCCTCGCACCTCAAGTCGTTCTCTCAGCAACAATCGTCTCAGTTCCGCGTTGCCGCCGCTCTTCTATTACCTCTGAACAGAATTGTTGAAGGCCCGTCAGCTGAAGTCGACGTTCATGTACGGCGACAAGCATTCAGTGCTTTTCGAGCTGTCATCAGGGAATTTTCAGCGGATATTCAGTCTAATGAGCCGCCACCTGTCTTTGATTTCTTGCAACGTGGGCTTAATGACAAGGACCGTTCTGTCAGAGTCGAGGCTGGGTACGATTTTTTATTTTTACTTGGAGGTCAAATCACTTACATTGCGCTACCATGTATAGTCGCGCACTTTCGGATTTAGTCCACCTCCACGCCCGTGCAACTGACAGTGGATGCAAATTCAATGAAACGATTTTCATGAATATCAATGGCTTACTCGAATCAAGCGTGAAGGATGCGGTAAAAGAAACACTGCTAGTTACTATCGGTTCTATTGGGCGGTAAGTGTATCCACGTCTCCTTGAAATCGTCGACCAACGCAACTTCCCCTTGTGGCAGCGATGCTCAATTCGAGCTTCTTGGATTAGTTGTTCACTGTTTGATATCCCAGCTGGGCCAAGATAATCATGTGTTGAAAGGCTTAGCGTATACACAAGTATGTCGATGTATGAAATACGTGTCAGACTCTGATGCACCCCCAACAGCTTTTGGAGATAGCGAAAGCACAAATGAAATCCCCCTACACTCTTGTCTCACCATACCTCTCTCAGGTCGCAACTTTCGTCGTTTCCCGGAAATGTACGAACCCAATGCTGATATTTGAGACGTGTCGGTTTATATCTGTGCATCCAACCGATTTCATCTCTGTCACGCTACCTAAAACTCTTCCATATCTCTTTGCTAACTCCGAAGCGAAGGTCATAGAGGAGATTTCGGAGGATCTCGGTGAAACGATTTTGTCGTTGTTCATGGAGCATTCTCACCAGATCCTTGCCCATGTGTATCAACAACGCGGGCCAGCGCAAACGACTGGGTCTCTGACGTTCATCATGAACATAATTTCTAGGGGTGCTGAGCCCAAGCCTGCTGATTTCACCGTCCGAGGCATGGTCCAGAGCTGTGTGGTGGCATTACTCGCAGATCTAGTTGTAGTCCTAGGACATGAGAATGAAGAACGAGCTGCCTTGGTATGACTCTACTTTTTGTTCCATCGTTCATGATATCTGAACACGTGAGTAGGCAGTGGATGCTTTGCGAAAAGTCCAGCGGTCGATAACGAGCGAAACTGAACTTGAATTGTCTCCCTTCCTCAAGACGTACATGCTTGGCATTGTATCTAACTTGAATGAGATGCTGCAAGATGTTCACGGCAAGAAATCATTTCCAGCAAAGAAGCAGATTCTACGCGGTCTAGAGGTACTGATCGTTCAGATCGGACCTGATGTAAACGAAGTTTCCCCTCAGGTATGTGCTTTTGTAATGTTTTCGCGACAATATATAACTTTCCCAGATTATGGCCACTCTGCAAACTATGTTTCTGGTCCCCGAACTCGCTGAGGTTACCCTATCTACATGGTACACATTCCTGTCCACATTAAAGGTCGAGGATGTTATTCCACATATCGGCACCACCAGCGCAGCCATTGTTTCCGCATGGTCTGCTTTGTCTCCTTCCACACGGGAGTCCGCCAAGAAATGTTTGCGTCATATTGTCTTTGATGTTGGAAGCACCGCTCGAAATGACAGGAAGGCCAATCTACACGAGGTCGTGGATCTCGGTCATATTCCGGAACTTTCTGAAATACACACTCAACTCCAGAATATTCGCATCTGGGATCCACGCGCGCAACTGCAGAAGATTCTAGATCGGTGTTCCAGTAACAACATCACAGTGGCTCAGGTGGCTCTCTCTGAACTCCAAAACTTCATGAAGAACAATCAAGCCTCACTTATACAGAACCTTGCAGCGGGCGACGCATTTGATCCCTTAATTGGAAGTATACAATTGACCTTATTTCAGGTTGTCACTCGTGATGGAGAGGGCTCTGACACACTGCGACAATTGGCGTTTGAGTGCATGGGAATTCTTGGGGCGGTTGATCCAGATCGTTGCGACCTTAATTCGACAGACACAAAGATGATTGTGCGGAATAACTTCGAAGATGTCGCAGAAGCGAAATCGTTTGCTCTGCACGTCATTCAGGATGTTCTCGTCGACGCTTTCCGGTCCACTAGCGACATAAAGTATCAAGGCCATCTCGCCTACACGATACAGGAACTCCTGCAATTATGCGACTTTTCTACTGCCCTCGTGTCATCAGAAAGCACGACACCCGTCTCGGCGTGGGTCCGCAACAGGTGGAACGGGTTCCCAAAACATGTGCTTGAAACAGTTACCCCACTCTTGGGGGCGAAATTCAAAGCTTCGCATAAGGAACTACCTCATCTCCCTTCACCCATTTACCCTCATCAAAAGACCTATCGAGAGTGGGTGCAACTATGGACAGCTCATCTAATAACCAAAGCATCCGGGGGTATGGCGCAGAAAATCTTTGGAGTTTTTCGCTCGGTAGTGCGCAACAAGGATGTTGGTGTCGCTCACCACATACTGCCCCACCTCGTATTGAACATCCTTGCCTCCGAGAACGACGGAGATACCAGCGGTATTATCCAGGAATTAACAGCTGTTTTCAAAGATCAGGTGGCTTCTGATAGTCCGTCAACTCCAGATAAGAAGTTCCTCAGTGCACAGGTACCTTCAAACCCGGTCATTTTATTAATATCGCTGAACATCTGCCCCAGGTTGTTTTCACGTTGTTGGACCATCTCAGCGCATATGTGCGAGTTCAACGACAGGATTTACCGAAGAAAGCTGAGGGAAGAAGATCACGAGGAAATTCTGAATTTGCGATACGTCAACAGCAGCTTATCCGGGTCGATTCAGTACTCTCTAGCATCGACCATGAACTCATGGCTAAAGCTGCGCTACAGTGTCGAGCTCACGCTCGCTCACTTATGAACTTTGAGAGACAGATAGTCTCAATGAGGGAGCGACAGCCTCCTCCTCCTGGAACAGATTTCACACCCTATTATGAACGCCTCCACGAGATTTACGCACAACTTGACCAGCCGGATGGGATGGAGGGTATATCGACTTTGATCTTGTCCCCTTCATTGGAACATCAAATCCGTCAACACGAAAGCACTGGGCGCTGGACTGCTGCTCAGAGTTGTTGGGAAGTCCGCCTCCAGCAACAGCCTGACAATTTAGACTTCCATCTCGGACTCCTTCGATGTTTGCGCAACCTTGGACATTATGGTACTGTTTTACTTGCTTTTTTGGCCGCAGGGCTAAACCTTCTTAGATACGCTCCGCACACATGTCCAGGGTGTTCTCGTTAGAAACCCAGGGTGGCAGTCGGATTTGGCAGATTTTCAGGTCGAAAGCGCGTGGATGATAGGAGCATGGGACGACGTTCATAACATCACGGCAAATACGGAACACGAGGGGCCTTCCGTGGTGAAAGCACGAGTACTTCTTGCTATGCGGTCCGGTAAACCTGTGCAGATCGAAGAAAGTCTTAGGAAGGCACGTCTTGTCCTTGGTGCTCCGATTGCTGCTTCTGGGCCAAGTGGCCATCGTCGTGCTTATGACGCTCTGGTCGACCTGCACATGATTCATGAACTCGAATTGATCCACGAGGCTGTGTCTAATTTGCCGCCAAGTTCACAAGGCCGTAAATCTGCCATCGTGATACTTAGCCAAATTCTTAGTGCACGTTTAGACCGTACATTGCCTACCTTCCGCGTACACGAATCCCTGCTTAGCATGCGGCGAACAGCATTTTCACTCAGGTAAATCACTTCGCTCAACTTGACATTCCTCTTACACCGACCATGGACAGCACGGTATCTCGACCATCAATCACAAGTCAAATTGGTCAATCGTGGTTGGCGAGTGCTAAAATCGCTCGAAAAGCCGGACAATGGCAGACCGCATACAGTGCAATGCTCCAAGCCCAATATACCAATGCTCGATTCAGTTTCATGGAGAGTGGAAAGCTGGTCAGAGCACGGGGAGAGCCGTTGCGCGCGCTACAAGAACTTGAAAAATCCATGCGCATCCTAGGTCTCGTGGACAACAATACTATTGACTTGACAAGAGAAGATGATCAATTTAAACGGATGAAGGCAAAGGTGCGGAAATATTCATTGAATAGATGTAGCTCACAATCCCGTAATCAGGCGCAAATTCTTCTTGCACGTTGGATGAACGAGTCTGATCGATATGAGGCTTCCTACGTGCTCAAGCAGTTTCAAAACGCCGCCGACTCAGCTCCAGGATGGGAGAGTGCCTTTTACCACCTTGGCCACTTCCAGGACCAGTGTTACAGGAATCTATCAGCAGACGACAAGTCAAGCCGGTAAGTCTCTATGGTTATTCACGGGTACCTCGACGTCTCACTAATAGGTGGTTACAGTGGAATCAAGATGAACTTCCAAACCATCAAGTGTTTTACAGAAGCCGCTGCTTATGGAAACAAATTTGTATACCAGACTATTCCTCGCTTGCTCACTTTATGGCTAGACATGGGCGAACGCAAGGTACCAGCAGAAAATCCGTTGTTTGATAAGATCAATAGCGTTGTCGCCAACTCCATCGATAGCATCCCAGTATACAAGGTGTGAAGTCTCCACAACCAAACGACGTGCTTTGCTGATTATTGCGTTCAGTGGTTTACTGCATTCCCTCAAATCGTCTCTCGAATTGGACATCCCAATCGTGTTGTGTACTTGGTCTTGTCGAAACTTATTTCATCAGTCATACGAGAGTACCCCAACCAAGCCCTTTGGTTCTTCGCATCAGTCGTTAACTCGACGAAACTCACTCGCCAACAGCGCGGAAGAACAATATTGGATCAGCTGAAAGTGAGTCATGCATATCCACTGTTATTGAAGTATTCGGCTCAAGACAATGTCATAGAACAGCCCAGCGAACACAGACTCTAACTTTCCGAACCTTATCACAAGTCTTCACGCCATGATCGACGAGCTTCTTCGACTTTGTAATTTCCCCATCGGCGACCGCAAGACGCTCAGCATGCGCCGAGACTTTCCCAAGCTACTTGCGATGAAAGAGAACAACATCCTCATTCCTTTGCAATCGTCATTGACAGTCAACCTCCCGCCTGTCTCGTCTATGAATCACCGTGATAAACGGCATAATCTTTTTGACCCTTTGTCGCCCACATTTACTGGTAAGTTATACCTACAACTGAATGGAACGACCCTAACTGACTCCATACAGTCTTCTACGACGAAATCGAAATTATGCACTCGTTGGCCAAGCCACGGAAAATCACCGTTAACGGTTCCGATGGCATTAAATATATGTTCCTTGCCAAACCGAAGGACGATCTACGAAAAGATGCGCGCCTCATGGATTTCAATGGGATCATCAACAAACTCCTCAAGACTAATTCAGAATCTCGGAGAAGGCAACTTCGTGAGTTTGAACGAGATAACGAGGCATTGGGCTGATTCCTTTTTTAAGACATTCGGACGTACGGCGTGGTGGCGCTGAACGAGGAATGTGGTGTTATTCAATGGGTGCCGAACACTATCCCTGTGCGACCTGTGCTATTAAAATACTACGAGACAAGAAATATTCCAGCTTGGGTACGGTTTCCTAGTTTTCCAAGGATATGCATATTGACAAAAGCAGTCCAAGGAGTTGAATGATGTCACAAGGCGCATCAAAGACGGTTCCGACAAAGATGCCGCTGATCTTTTTGTGACCAAAATTCTTCCTGAGTAAGTGGATGTCGTATACAAGTTGCTTTGTGATTTATGCAGCGCAGGTTTCCTCCGGTCTTTCATGAATGGTTCGTGGAGACATTCCCGGAGCCGTCAGTATGGTTAGCCAGTCGCCTGAATTATGGGCGTACCATGGCAGTGATGTCAATGGTTGGATTCATTTTGGGGTGAGCCAGTGACAAGCTTGAAGGTAGTCAACGCCTAACCGATTTTTGTAAGGTTGGGAGATAGGCACTGCGAAAATATCCTTCTAGACACCAATAACGGAGACTTAGTCCATGTTGATTTCAGTTGTCTCTTCGAGAAGGTACTCCAAACCTCCTCTCATATTTTTTAACTCACGTGCGCTTAGGGTAAAACGCTTGACACACCCGAACGAGTTCCTTTCAGACTCACTCAAAACCTTGTTGACGGCCTTGGAGTGACTGGGATAGAAGGAGTCTTCCGCATCGCCTGCGAAATCACGATGCAGCTCCTCCGCGACAACAAGGACCCCCTCATGAGTGTCCTCGATGCATTTATTCATGATCCACTAGTCGAATGGGAGGATGAGACGAGAAAGAGAGTATGTCGTTTCCTTCCTTGTGTTTTATTGCTGATGACTCAAACTTCTATGTTTCAAGCAACGCCGCAATGCCAAAGACAAGGACAAAGACAAAACGAGTTCATCCGCCATCAAGGCTGCCGATTTGAGACTATGGGCCAAGTCTGCGCTACGGCCAATAGAACGGAAATTGAAAGGGCTGTATTCCCCGACAAATGTGAAGGAGCGGACTTATGGAGGAATTACAAGAGGAGGAGAGGACGAACGGGAAATCTCGACAAGCAATCTCGTCCAGATGCTCATACAAGAGTCAATCGACCCCGCAAACCTGGTAGGTTGCCATACTTTGTCAGTTCATCGAGTACTGACCCGCCTTTAGGGCAAGATGTATCCTGGATGGGCTGCATGGCACTAGGGACTATATCCTTCATTCTTGATAGAGCCCGCACTATGTTGTTGAATAATATGGCCTGTATTGTATTTTACCGTGTAGAACAACTCTTCACGCAGACTCAGTTGTTGCGACCGCAATAGCGATACTTCATGCAGAGTAGATGCTTATATGTGAATCTAGGTAATAAGCAAGTTGTGTCCGCGAGATTACTTCCTGACAGGCTTGCCCTGAAAACAGTCTCATTCACAATAACGGCTAGTAACGGCTCAAGACTTACCATGGTAAGCTGGTAAATACCGTACACGGTTCCACACATACCCGCACCAAAGAGGGTGAAGTATGCACCTGAACGTTACCCCGGATGAATGACATGTACACAGGACTGCGCTGCTATGTCACCTACCGAGATACAGTCTTGAACGAGGAGGACGGTAGTAAATGGGCGAGTGCGAAGCCTGAAAAATAGTCAATCACGTATGCAATGCCAGGTAGTTGAAACTTGACTGTTACCTGGTAAGCCCGCTGCCTCTCAGGAACGTAGTTTGGGCCTGGAAATTTTGGACAAGAATGAGATAGAAACTTGAGAATATATGAAAAAGGTACTCACGTTGAACCACAGCGTCAATCATAGTGGTTAGTCAAAGGATTTTATTCTGTCACTGCAGTTGGACGACGTTGAACACGAGCGAGAGGAAATATGGCGGAGTCCAAACGGTATTTGCCGAACTCTCCCGAACCCGTCCTCTGATCATGGCAGATCGCGTCCGCGTCCGAGTACGTTTTACCCTACTTTCGATTCACAGATTTCAGTCTGCTCACTGTTCTGCGTGATGTCTAGGGTGTCACGATACACAGACCGATAATATATGGGAACACTGCGACGGTGCTTACTCCTGCTGAACGGGAGACTTCTGTCTATCAGGACCACACTCATCGATGGACTGTCGCAGTTCGTAGCGCACCGAGCGCGCCGGACTCTGATATTGTCGGTGGTGCAGATGACTTGGGGTATTTTATAAAGAGAGTCACATTCAAATTGCACGATACATATCCGAATCCGACTAGAAGTGAAGTCTCATCTTTGATGTCCTTTGCGGTGGCTGAACGCGTCCATAGATATTGATAAACCTCCATTTGAAGTGTCAGAAACTGGGTACGTTTTTTCCAAGCGCGTCAGACACAAAGGTTGACAATTTTCTACTCAGCTGGGGAGAGTTTGAGATTCAAATCCGTATCACGTATGTAGCAGAGTCTGGCGAGAAAGCCACCACGCTATACCACCACCTGAAGTTACATCCTTGGTCAATTACCTTCCCTCTGTCCAGTGCACCTGCAGTCCCTGCAGAGCCTGAAATCCCATCTCCCGAGAACGCAGCAAAGCTCGGACCTGTGCATAGCTGGCAATACGACGAGATTGTGTTTACAGACCCATTCCAAAATTTCCTTACTCTTCTAACTGCACATCCACCGACGCCGCTGCCCAAAACGAGTGCAAATAAGAAGCCCATTCCTTTTCATTCGTCTAACCCTGCGTCACTGGAGGCGAGTTTGAAGGGTGGCGTGCCGGAGTTTACTAGTGCTATGGAGAAGGATGAGGCTGACAGGATGGAAGAAGCGAAGGGAAAAATTATCAAAGAGCAGGAGAAATGGCGAAACATCTTGGTAGAAAGAGAAAAGGAGCTTGAAAGACTTCAGAAGCTACTTTCATCGAAGGAGTGATCTTGCTGGACGTTGGGTGAGTGCTAGCGACTGCCATGTGAATTCTCGGATCCTGATTTGTGACTTTAGTGTCTCTAGGATACCTGTGAGCACGCGAAAAGCAACGGTCCTCCTGCTCAGGCGTCCCTCTGAAACTACAGCAATATCCTCGATCGGGGATTGAGTCCATGACCTACCAGATCTGCGACCACTCTCGTCACGGTGGAGATTAGTCGAAGGCGAATCGATGTCGTGCCATAGCAGTTGACTTATGAAGTGGTCTCTAGATGCCGCTCCTTCTGTACGGTACTGCATAGTGCTGCCTGTGCAAGGGCCAATAACATGATCTGTACTAGTTAGTTGAATGTCATCAACCAAGATGATACCATTCGTGTGATTGAAAGGGCTCGGCCGCCATGATGGAAATAGGATAGAACCCATCGCCAACGTACGCTATTAGATGAAGCGGAGTTGTGATTAGTAGGGGAGCCTAATAAATGGATGCTCCAAACCATCGTCTTTCCCTGTACTTGATTTGATTGTCAATAAGAATGTGATAAACTTCTGCGGTATCAAGTATAAATGTGTTATCGTTTTCGCCCTTTTCCCGCGTTTCGTCCAGCACCCTTTGATTCGTCCATTTGTTCTAAGAAGCCGCCAAGTTCTAGCGCGTTGCGTGCAGCATGATTGATATGTTTGAAACGATCAGGACCTAGATGGATTCCACCAAACCACCGCGTCACAACAACGAGGACATTATTGATTTCCTGTATCACAAATTAGGGGTTATGACCTCTGAGTTGACATCAGCATACGCACCAATATAGAGAGTAAGTGGGCCAGTCGACTACCTGCTGCAGTCTCTCCGTCGTCGTCGTTATCTTAGGAGTGTCAATTTCATATCGTTTAAATAAAGAATCGTACTACATACCCTGGTGAAGCACACTACCTACCTGGCAACGCCAGGCATTGATGATGGGGTGAGCAGCGCGGGATATCTGGCGTTCCGACATGAGATGATTCAAAACGAGTGGTACCTTGCGTACAGTCGGTCAGTAACACATTTTCTTGCCTTCAGTTGTGCACAATACCTGCGATGGATCAGATATTCGACATGCACGGCCAACAAATACACTCTTTCTGTCCACAATGGGTTCGGCTTCGATGATTTTGATATTTTCCGGTAAAGCAGTGTCGAGAAGTACTCGATCCTTTTCGTCAGCAGTTGTTGATGCTTCAAAAGGCTTGTCGGGTTCGACCAGGACGTGGTTGCGGGTATGCGCATCCTCTCTGAGTAACTCTCCAGCCGTCTCTCTGTTCAGTTTATCTTCATACCACACTTCGCACCGCTCCAATACGTTTTGTAGTCCGTCGAAAACGCAGACACTTTCCGGCGTCCATTCTAATCCTGAGACAGATATGAACGTGCGGAGTATAGATCCAAAAAGCGAGGAGTCGACACCAAAAGCGCCGATATAACGAGAGAGGAGCTGCAGTTGAGGAGGGTTCGAGGCAGGGTATGTTGGGGGAATCGAGACCAATATACGTATGGAGATATCTTCGTGAGATGGTAAACTTCCGGAGTAGGCGTCGGAACGAAACTCAGGTAGTGCGATGATACACTCACTTGAGCGAAACTTCGTAACGGATGGCGCCTAAAGCACTGGATGAGTTATTGGGGACACCACTTCTAGGGCTTCCGGGAGATGAATGGTATAGGTGAATGGCATGGTCTCCGTATATGGACTGAAGAACTGTAATGATCAGGATCCGTGGTTTTGTGTGAAGGATATGATCTTACCGTCGATCTCAGAGGCGACGGATTCGAGGTCTGAACTTTGCATCAACTTTGCAACAAAGTCCCTTAATTCCATCGCAGGGTCTGAAACTTCGGTGTCCATAGAGCCACTGGCTTTGAATTTGAGGTTCTGGGACAACTTGCACGCGATTCTTGCGAAAGGAGATGAATCTTTGGAAGAGAGGCCAGGAATTATTTGAAGTCCGCGGAGATCCGCGGCATATGTTATTCGGTTTTTACTTCCATTTGACCGAGTAGGAATAGTACTCTTAACTTGTGGAATTAGGGTTGCTAGTAAGTACATTGCTTATACCAAGTATTCAACTGTGCTGTATTCGTGGAGAGACAAGGAAACTCGGAGCTAGTGCGTGTACATCCCAGCGGAAAAAGAGGGATGAATCGTACGTTCCACTGACGGTTGTGCTCTTGTGCTGTGTTCGTGGGGGGATAAGGAAACTCGGAGCTAGTGCGTGTACATCCCAGTGGAAAAAGAGAGATAAATCGTACGTTAACTTTCACTGACGGGTAATAAGCAAGGTGGGCAGGTATGTCCACCAAGTTGACTTGGGAACTTGCACGCTTCCCGGTATACCCGGACTCAAGAGTCATAATGGATGAGTCATGATGACCCTAGTTCAGGTTTACCAAAAGTTGGGAAAAAAAAGATACCCGACGTGTCAAAGCAAGTTGACTCACTGTGTACCGCGTGGACAATGGATGTAGACCATAATGCTTATCTGGTTCATATCTGGCTCTCACATGAAAGGACGACCCTGTCCTCAGCGTACGCCGCCGTATATGAATGATTCAAGTTACGACCAGCGCCGACCACATGAGATTCTGCTGAGTTGTAATTGCTTGGCGGTGAGTCACTGGCAAAGCACTGGTGGCTTGTCACGACGTTAGACATTTTGTACGAGTTGATCTTGAAAGAAGCTACTAGCACCTTTGTGTGAATCCTCGACTATCAAAATCCACGAAGGACGCGGGGACACCAGTCCGCTTCTCATAGGTAAAAATATGATAGATAAAAATACTCGCACAAGGCCAGCCTTCATGATGATCCGTGACGTTGATCTCCAGGCTCGAAGACGCCCGCCTTTGTGAGAGTCTGGACATCCATGTGAAGTCAAGTGCTTGATTTAGAGTAGCTCCATCAGACAAGGAACGTGGTGGAGGACTCGGACTCACTTTTAATCAGAATTCTGACTCGGAAGCCATCTGATGGCATACCTGACCAATCATAAAATGATTGAGCGACATACACTATCGTTAGAGGGCGAGCAGACGTACGTACCGCGCATAGCCTGAGGTAGTTTCAGCGCTTAATACTATTTACTATCGGCATGCCATTGTCAATCTCGGCTTCAAGCCGCGTCGCTCCAAGTCAGCGGCAATATGACATAACACGCACACGCCATACTCATACGGAGCACATAAACTTGCCTAAATCCTTCATCTTCAGTCCTAGTACCAGGTGCACTACTCTGCGATCACCCGTTCAGAAAACCCACGCCTCGTTAAAATGGGGGCTTCTGATCCAGGAGACCCGACGGTAGTCTCTGCAGGCAGCAAAAGGGCTCATAGCCCCAGGACCGCACCTGCAAAGCGCGCAAAGGCAGCACAGGCTTGTTTATCATGCAGGAAACACAAAACACGTTGCGAAATGCTTGATGGTGACAACTCCGGCGCACAATGCCACCGTTGTAAAGTCCTCTCACTCCCTTGCTCATTCGAAGAAAATGGTGCTCCGTCAACTGATCGCGCTGGGCCCTCCTCCAGACCTGTGCACACACCGGACATCCGTTCTTTGCGAGAACGCGAGGACCGCCGTCCTTCCCTTACAATTCCCCAAAAATCCCATGATATACCAATAGACGACTCTCGTCCTCATCCAGGTTCTAATTATTCAAGGAATTGGGACTCTAGCTCGAATGCCCTACCATCGTTTCCAAGATCTCAGCCACAGGAGGAGGAGGTAGACCTTTTAGACCCTCAACGGTTACTGCCTGAGCGCCACAAGCCGTGGGGTTTTTTAAAACTTCCTGGAGGGTTTGATGGCACCATGGTGCCTATGCTGGCTATGCAGGCGCTTACCCGTGCAGGTTCAGTTGACAACTCCTCACGGAGCAAGGTCGACCAGTCATTACTCCATATTCTTGGGAGCGAGCAGATGGATTATCTTACCGACATGTAAGCATTCACATTCTATTCCTTGCGAGGCTTTCATTTTTGGCACAGTTTCGAGGAACGTTATGCTCCATGGCTTAATTTGCAACCTTCTCAACAACCAGAAGGACCACTTCTCAAACTTTCACAGTGCTGCGTTGCATCACGACATCTCGGATCATCAACACGCTCAGCAGTCTCTCCTCAGCTATACCGCCTGGCAGACGAGTTTATCTTTAAACAGGCCTATCACCCTCTGCCATCTACAGATGCAATACATGCAATGCTCGTTCTTTCATTATGGCAACCCATAGAGGATCCAACGACAACAGAGTCACGCGATGGTCGGCTAATTGCTTCGACCGCCGTCAGCATGGCCATGAACCTTCGCCTAAGTGAGGCCATGGTATATTCTAGAACTCTTCGGAAGCAAAAAAAACCGAATGAGCTTCCTAGCGCAGAGCTAATGGAAGCCATTGACAAAGCACGCCTCGTACGTCTTCGACAGGTTCTCGAATAATTAACCTGAACTTGTGGCTGTAGTGGTTCGCATTAAATAACGTTGAGTCGATGTCTGTACAATAGTGTAACCCACTTGGTGCCCCCAGCTGATAATTTTTGTTGCAGGCTTTGTGTGGGTACCGGGCGCAACCCAATATCAGACTGCGACAGTCTTATACATGACGCCATCGATACAACATCGATGGCAACGATTGGGGCTGGTCGTGACATGCGACTCACTTTAATCTCCCAAATGTTCGCCGCCACACAATACGGACTCTCCATACGTCTCCGTTCCGCGGAAGAAATTGGGATCTTCTATAAAGAAGTGCTCGACTTCCTGATGCGTATGGACGTGATCGAACGTCTCATTTACCCCCTCCCAGGTATGGGCCCGAATCCTTCGCCTTTGAGAGCTTAACTCTGAACCCTGACGCCAGTCCTAGCAGAGCACGAGGTCTTCTTCTTCACAATGTTGCAAGTATACTATCAGTCCTGCAGGCTACTGGTCCTGGTGCATGCCCTGATAGAAACGAAAACTGTGATTTCCAAGTGCGATCAGCAAAACCCATGGTTCCTCGTTGCGGAGCATAACGGAATTAACCTGGGACGAAGTTGGGGTCACCAAGCGCTTGTGCTGTCTGAAGGCATCCTCATCACTGCGTTATCACGACCTGAGCTCGTACTCCTCAGCGCTGCGCCTGATAATTTCTTCTCGATGCTCACCCTCGCGACCTTTTTCGTCATCCTCAGTAAATGGTCCGTGATGGAGAACGCTGGCGAGCAGTTGCCAGGGTCAAGTGACAGCATTCTTGCGCGGACAATCGATCGCATGCAACAAGTGAGCGCAGCTCCGGACCATGTTCCCGCGAAGTGCGCTCGAGTCATCGAGGCTGGCGTGCTGAGTTTCCGGAAGCGCTCGTCAGAGAAATCGGAGGTAGATTCTCGGGAGCTCAGCCGGCCGTTACTCGAGCATTTCGATACGGCTGCGCGCAACTTCCGAGAGCGCGTATCAGCACCTGCTGCGCACTCTGGGTACACCACAGAGCAGCAGTACCCACATGCGCAGCAATCATTCCCCTCGTTCCCAATCAACGACCCGAATTACTTTATGAATTCGGACATTATCCTTGACAATGATTTTTGGTCGTCTTTTATGTCGAACTTAAGCGATGGGAAGGGTAGATAGATTGGGAAGGATGGTACATTTACTATATTGTCATTGCTTGTGTTGCTATTTTGACTATGTTAGGACGCAGGTACTTTTTATATATACCAGGTAGCATGTAGCATATTAGCTCTTCTACATTGTCTCGTATTGGCTTACTATACCACCTTCCTCCGGGACTGAATTTATTATCGCAGCTCTTCCCGATCTTCTTGTACTTGGTATATTTTTACAAGGTATTCAGAGAAGCTTTTGAGTTCCCGACATGAAAGATAGGCTATGTAAATAGGCTTGTCGAAGCTCCAAATGAGCTTTCATGAGTCGCCAAAGTTGGATTCGGGGTTCGTCGATGTGAAGGAAACCGGATCGAAAGTGATTATCGCGGTGTCTAGCCGGCAGAAGGTGGATCAGGAAGCATGTTGATATCAAACTGTGCAGTACGCCGAGGGAGGGGCTTGAGAGGGCGGGAAGAGATAGCTTTTATACCAATCGATGAAGAGTCTGAGTCTGAACTGTTGTCTGAGTCTGACCCGTCTGATTCCGAGTCTGATGCTGAAGAGGACGAGTCGGGTGAGGATGAAGACGATGCTGATGACGAAGATGACGATAACGAATCGTCACTCTCGGATTCTTCATCATCTGAATGAGAGTCTGAATCCTTGAGCCGCGTCTCCAACACGCCCAATCCGAGGTTCTACGAAAGGATCATGAGTTTTTTTTAGTTTTGAAATGGTTAGGATTAGGACTTGCCATTTCGATGTACTGCTCTGCGTCCTCTTCGATATTTTCGATATCTACGCTCGATGGGTTGTCTCGGATGCGCTGAGCAAGCGACTCGTTCTCTTCCTTGAGACGGGGGAGGAAGTCCTGGATGCGCGCGAGCACTGTCCATCGAAATATTTAGAATTCATACCCATGGCAGAAGAGAACAGATGACGCACGTTCGCTGGGTGGGTCTACTGCATATGTTTTTCGCTCGCCAAAGTCGAAAGTTGGTGGTGTAGCATTGGATGTGTTCCTGGATGGTGAAGAGCTGTTCAATTGCTCGAGGAGGTTACCTAGATATGACTGGACTGAGCTAACGGCCGTGTGTCAGATAGACTTGCTTACTTATCCTCTGCTGCCTGTTCTCCTCGTCTTCGATTTCGAGCTTGGATCCAGAATGCGGCATTTTGTATAGATAAGAGAGTTTTGATGCTGTGTTTTTGACGAACTTGGATAAAAGGAGGTCAACCGGATTTGGTAATCAAGGCCTTCGTGACTTCGTCGCGTCCATCAACGAGCGCGTATAAGAGGGCACTTGTTCTCAGTGACGATCTCCTATTCAGTAGGAACAATCAGTATCTTTCAAATAGCTGCGCTATGCCCCAGCAGCCACGCATTCGTGTCGTCGTGCAGCTCCCTTACAACCGTCCTGATAACCCACTTCCCGATCCTCCCCATGTGCGTATCGGCAGTCGTAGTTCTCTAAGCTTTTGGCTGAACGAGCTTGGTCCGTGTAGATTGAATGGAACGCGGAGAAGGCTAATATATTATGGGAGGTTATCGCGCTCTCTCGGACGAGCGATAATGGTGGCACGGATTGTGAGTCGTTTACCAGTTGATATAGACAGCGTCATATGAAGCTTATACTGGATCACCAATAGGGAAAGGCCTCGCAGCACATCTGGAAGTGCCACTTCCGTATCTACTTTATCGTGCACAGGCCCGATACGAAGATGATCTCCGGGGACTGCAAGGCTTCCACGCTGGGAACCAGCCCGCCACCAAGTCCACAGAGGTAACGCCTGTCCTCCCAGACCGCCCCCTCTCCATTAAGATTCCTGCTGCACGTTTCAACTCTATCAATAGCGCCCGTAGGCTCTCTACCTCCAGGATGGCAACCCCTCTTGGCGTCCGTGCGCGCCTCAACTCTCTCACCCAACATAACTCCGTCCAATCACCTGCCAAGTGCAAGAAAACGTCATCTTCATCAACGTCTACTCTTCAGGGAACTCAAATAAAGAGACCCCTGCGCATGCCTTCTCCGTTCTCATCTGACGAGAGCGATTCTGAGGATGAGCTGGCCGCCAAGGAGGAAGAAGCGGACCGTGCAGCGGAGGAAGAGGAAGCCTTGTCACGTAAACTTGCCAGCCTGAAGCGCATGATGACGAGCGAGGCCCTCGGCCTTGTCAGTTCGCCACTATCTCCTGAGAAAGGTAAAGCGCGAGATGTGATCCGCGGGCGAGCGCCAGTGCCTATATTTCGCCCTGGACGTGAGGGTGAGGATACCATAGGCTTTAGACGCAACGATGAGAGCTTCAAACATGAAGAACGAAACCGCGATCACAGCGCGTCTGTGTCAAGTGCATCTTCTCCGCAGGGTTCGATCCCTTCGATCCCGTCCCCCCCGCCAGAGTCTCAATCTCCGATGGCCCGGCATCTCTCCACGAGCAAGTCGAGCAGCCCACCGACAGTGTCTACGCGGAATGCACGGGGGCAGCCGCATATGCGTTATGGACCACTTGCAGGGCTTAGCGAGCAGGAGAGCAGTCATGGGAGCTCTGCCTCGAGCTTTAGTGACATAAGCGGTGCGTGGTTATTCCTGTCTTCGGTCTCCCTGATATCAATGTTGCTGTAGAAGCAAGCTTTTCGGCGTCAGCGTTAGAGAGTGCGCTGATGTCAAATGTCCCTGCAGGAGCAGGATCTCGTCTGTAGGTATTCTGTGAAACATTTGCTGTAAAGCGCTCACCAGGAATTGTCTCTCACAGGTCTGCAATTGCAAGGAGTAGGTTTGTACGCGGGGTGCGGTTGTAGCATACCCCTTTAGACAGTCATCTGACTGGTTTATTATTCTTTTCTATTGATGAGCTTTCTTCAAGGGAATCTGTACTACTACCATCCTTATCATAAGTCGTTTCCTAATCCTATCAACTTAGGTTTGACACGTCGGACTGATGCTGTCCCGTGTTCTTAATTTGTTTCTACATCATTCGAGCGTGTTCTCGTTCACGATGATCATCAGACGATCATACTACTTAAGTGCTTGTGCCGATCAGCACAGGATTGTCAGAATATAAAGGCGCTTGTCAGCCGATGATATAAAGCGCCTTAGGAATCACGTTCACTTTCTCTCTTGATCATATCTGCATTATTCCCAGTTAGTACAGCACTCACAATCTAAACTAGTTCCGTTTCCTCGAGACTCTAGCTTCTGCTTACACTTTCATATACACTAGTTTCGAGCCAAAACAATACTGATAGACAGCGAACGCGGTAACGATGCAGTTGACGTTCGTGACGGATTTAGGCCAGTCATATGCTGTTGATATCGACCCTGACATGGAGCTTGAGAACGTGATGGCTTTGCTAGAGGCAGAGGTGAGTCGCTTGTTATCTACCATCCAGCCCTGACCAATACATGTCAACTCACTTGTCTTTGCCACTTCCCCGTTCCTCTGCTCATACGATAACCTGCATGGCACTGTCTACGACTCTGGATCATGCAGTCGAGTATACCACCCAGCGAACAAAGCATCTCGCATAACGGGCGCGAACTTACAGATCCAAAGGCTACCATCCGGGCGCTTGGTGTGGGTGAGAACGCTATGCTCCTCTTACGCAGGCGTGTCAACGTTCCCGGGCCCGAAGGCAGGTGAGCACCTCAGCCTTCATTGCACGTATGCACTGATGACGCTTTACAGACCCATAGAACAAGATGCGGAGATGATGAGACTGCAAATCCTTGGAGATCCGCAACTGATGAGACAATTACAAGAGGCTCGTGACTATTATTTCTTGCTTTCTTTAGTTTCTTACTGGGTATTATTTTCGCTTAGACACTACCGGAAATAGCTGCAGCTGCTCAGTCCAACCCTACACGTTTCGCAGAGCTTCTGCGACAGCAACGTGACCGCGCACAACAAGCTGAGCTTGGTCGGCAGCGCGAGATTTCAGCTCTTAATGCTGACCCGTTCGATGTCGAGGCGCAGCGTCGTATCGAAGAAGCTATCCGTCAGCAGGCGGTCATGGAAAACATGGAGCATGCGCTTGAATACTCCCCAGAGGCGTTTGGGCGGGTGACAATGCTTTAGTAAGTATCTGTCCGACTTCAGAGTGTAAAGGTGCTGATGAACGGTAGCGTACCGGTGGAGGTGAACTCGCATCCTGTGAAAGCGTTTGTGGATAGCGGAGCGCAGCAGACAATCAGTACGTCTTATTCCACCCTATTCGTGTCTGACTGACTCTACTTATACAGTGAGCCCCGAATGCGCAGAAGCATGCGGGTGCGCAATTTTACTCTGCATTAGACGAAACTGACGTATCCCAGGATAATGCGTCTCGTTGATGGGCGATTTGCAGGCATCGCACGTGGAGTAGGGACTGCGAAGATTCTGGGACGTGTGCATAGTGCACAGATGCGACTTGCGGACTTGCATCTTCCGTGTTCGTTTACGATAATGGAGGTCGGTCTTCCTTCTTTTGCGATATATCGACCCCAATCATAAAGCTCACACCAACTTGAGGGCCGTGATGTAGATCTTCTCCTGGGGCTTGACATGTTGAAGGCACACCAAGCATGCATCGACCTTGAAAAATCCGTGCTGCGTATCCAAGGGCGCGAAGTAAGCTTCCTCTCTGAACACGAACTCCCCGAGAAAGCACGGATGATCGAGTCTGGAGTGGACGATCCCAGCGCGTCTACCTCAGGCTCTTCCAACAGCACTCCACAACCTGCACGAACGAGTGGTGATAGAAGCGCTGGGACCAGCAGCTCGTCGTTCCCAGGTGGAGGAAACACGCTGGGTTCGGCGCCTACACCACGTACATCGACACGACCCGCCGCTGCCCAGTCACGACACCCAGATTCTGCTATTGAGTTGATCATGGGACTTGGCGTATCGCGGGAGGTGGCGATTAGTATGTTGGATGCGGCGGGTGGGAATGTGGATGCTGCTGCAAGTTTGCTGTTCTAAGCCTACTAGGGTGGGCGGGGGATTCTTGCAATGATGAGACATTAATATTCTTGGATCTTTGAGATTACAAAATGTGCGATGTGATGGATTATGTTATCTACCTGTTTGTTTCGGCGAGAAGCATCAAAGAGAACTTCGTGGGCCTGGAGGACTTTCAATACCCGTCGAGCTTGATTTGAGGTATTTTGTATCGGAATAACAACACTAGGAATCAACGTTGTATCAATCAAAACATCAGGTTAACTTGTCGCTTGTGTTCCGAGTCGTCGAAGACGAATTTTGAAGCATCCTGAAGAACAAGGAAGACTCGAAGGTCATCTCGGCGCAAATAGTCACCTAGGCTTTGAAGGAGTTTTGATCGTCAATCGCACGTTAGGTATTCGAGGGCGCAACATCTCTCAGGTGATAGATCTGAATCACTTGATTCATAGTCCTCGGTACGCGCTCGGACAAGCTAGCGATAGCATCTGGACTCATACCCCGCCTGGTTTTTGGCGGGTCATCTCACTTGAACAACTTCAAATTCAAGCTCAATGGCAGATATAGGATTGATATAGAACAAAACTGTATACGCGGTGTTACTACAACTGGATCATCTGGGAGTAGGGCTGAAGTATTGATTGAGTAATTATGAAGGACGGTCAAGGCTAAGAACTCACGCATTTCGACAATTTGACCAGTGTTCTCCATGAGCCATGCGACTTAAATCAAACTCTAGCCCACTGGGTATGACCATTACAGTCCAAGGAGAATAAAATGGTTCTCGTCGGGAAGCGGGTGGTACCCAGAAAAGCAGCCGACCATGGGGTCCTACCATCCATCCATCATCTTTCAGCGAGACATCATCTTCCAGCAAGGCAGTAGTTGAATTAAGGTCATGAGAAGAGGTGCCCTTGAGCAGCTCAGCAGGGTCCTGCAATGCATGGCCCAAGCTTGATGCGAAGCAAATGGCGCGATTGCAAGGTGTGGTGGGTCGTCTATCCAAAGAGATTGCAGGGGATTGGGTCTCAGTGTGTTCCTGGAATTGTTGCCCTGTCACTGCATTCAACAGCCGGACAGTGGAATCCTCTGAACCAGACACGATGCGAGTGCCATCGGGGGAGAATGAGACTGACCAAACCGAAGAGGTTTGCCCTCGGAAGGGCTCACTCAATGGCAGCCCTGTCACTGCATCCCACAGCCGGACAGTGGAATCCCAAGAACCAGACACGATGCGAGTGCCATCGGGGGAGAACGAGACTGACCAAACCGATTTGGTGTGCCCTCGGAAGGGCTCACCCAATGGCAGCCCCGTCGCTGCATCCCACACCCGGACAGTGGAATCATGTGAACCAGACACGATGCGAGTGCCATCGGGGGAGAACGAGACTGACAAAACCGAAGAGGTGTGCCCTCGGAAGGGCTCACCCAATGGCAGCCCCGTCGCTGCATCCCACAGCCGGACAGTGGAATCCGAAGAACCAGACACGATGCGAGTGCCATCGGGGGAGAATGAGACTGACCAAACCGATTTGGTGTGCCCTCGGAAGGGATCACCCAATGGCAGCCCCGTTGCTGCATCCGACACCCGGACAGTGGAATCTTCTGAACCAGACACGATGCGAGTGCCATCGCGGGAGAACGAGACTGACCAAACCGAAGAGGTGTGTCCTCGGAAGGGATCACCCAATGGCAGCCCCGTCGCTGCATCCCACAGCCGGACAGTGGAATCCGAAGAACCAGACACGATGCGAGTGCCATCGGGGGAGAATGAGACTGACAAAACCGAAGAGGTGTGTCCTCGGAAGGGATCACCCAATGGCAGCCCCGTCGCTGCATCCCACAGCTGGACAGTGGAATCCGAAGAACCAGACACGATGCGAGTGCCATCGGGGGAGAACGAGACTGACAAAACCGAAGAGGTGTGCCCTCGGAAGGGCTCACCCAATGGCAGCCCCGTTGCTGCATCCCACACCCGGACAGTGGAATCCGAAGAACCAGACACGATGCGAGTGCCATCGGGGGAGAACGAGACTGACCAAACCGATCTGGTGTGCCCTCGGAAGGGCTCACCCAATGGCAGCCCCGTCACTGCATCCCACAGCCGGACAGTGGAATCCTCTGAACCAGACACGATGCGAGTGCCATCGCGGGAGAACGAGACTGACCGAACCGAAGAGGTGTGCCCTCGGAAGGGATCACTCAATGGCAACCCCGTCGCTGCATCCCACAGCCGGACAGTGGAATCTTCTGAACCAGACACGATGCGAGTACCATCGCGGGAGAACGAGACTGACCAAACCGATTTGGTGTGCCCTCGGAAGGGCTCACCCAATGGCAGCCCCGTCGCTGCATCCCACACCCGGACAGTGGAATCATGTGAACCAGACACGATGCGAGTGCCATCGCGGGAGAACGAGACTGACAAAACCGAAGAGGTGTGTCCTCGGGAGGGATCACCCAATGGCAGCCCCGTCGCTGCATCCCACAGCCGGACAGTGGAATCCGAAGAACCAGACACGATGCGAGTGCCATCGGGGGAGAATGAGACTGACCAAACCGATCTGGTGTGCCCTCGGAAGGGCTCACCCAATGGCAGCCCCGTCGCTGCATTCCACAGCCGGACAGTGGAATCCGAAGAACCAGACACAATGCGAGTGCCATCGGGGGAGAACGAGACTGACCGAACCGAATCGGTGTGCCCTCGGAAGGGCTCACCCAATGGCAGCCCCGTCGCTGCATCCCACAGCCGGACAGTAAAATCCGAAGAACCAGACACGATGCGAGTGCCATCGGGGGAGAACGAGACTGACAAAACCGAATCGGTGTGCCCTCGGAAGGGCTCACCCAATGGCAGCCCCGTCGCTGCATCCCACAGCCGGACATTGGAACCTTCTGAACCAGACACGATGCGAGTGCCATCGGGGGAGAATGAGACTGACGTAACCCGACCAGTGTGCCCACTGATCACGGTCTGAATAACAGGCCAGTTTGGAAGACGTCCACGTATCAGAGAAAGGGTGTTGGGAAATCTTTCAGTAAACCATGGAGCTATTGTGGACTTGATGGGCAAAAATGGCAGCGCTGATACATACAGATGCGGGGTGCTGTGCGAAATCATCCCACCGAAAACTTGGACGAATCTCTGCACATCCGTTGCAGTCGACATCACGTCTTTGTATCCGGTTTGGCCCTGTGTTTGCGCGTAAGCACTTCCCCCGACACCACCAGATGACTGTTCTCACCTTCAGCCACTTGGACATGATTGGAAGTACAGCAACTGCAACGTTGAGTGCATTGAGGAGGCCGAGTGCTTCAATCCAGAAGAGCAGCCGTTCGTTGTCCAAGAATGTTCTTATTTCCTTTGCGAGCTCCTTGTCGAAGCCCATTTCTCGTACGTGCGTAGCCCAAAATCGACATGAATAGGACAGATGCGAGGGAATGCATGTTGCGATTCGATCCGGCAGTCCGGTGTCTTTGCTATTGGGAAGGTATGATGACTTTAAATTACACATATTGAAGCGAAGGTCATTTGCCATCACCCGAAGTGAAGCAAAAGCGAGATTGCGTTGCGCGGTCGATATTTCCACAAAAAAGTCTCCGCTGGATGATTTGTCGGTCAGGAATTCGCGGAAGGATGCGTGAAGGGGTCGGATGGGGCTAGATGAGTTGGTCGTGCCACTAAGTAATGATCCCATATCTGCCAGTACGAGTTCCACCTCATAACGCTCGCTTTGGTCCGGAAAACAGCGCCGCATGGTATTCAGGGCATCTAAAGAGAGGGGTTTGGCTGAGCCAAGTATTTGACCCATCACGGAATGAAACCTTGTTAGCGCTCGTTGATACTGTATTCCTGTGCTGTCCTTTCCCATGTTTTCTCCTAGAATGAACCTATACATGCCATACAACAACTCTTGCCGCTCTCCGTGATCGTGGGACACGACAGCATTAAAACGTTCAATTGCACGTGAGTAACCAGAGGGTTTTTGGATGTGTTCGCATGCGAGACGTGCCCACTCGAATAGTCCATCAGCTTTGTCAGCGAGGACTGAAAACTCTTTGTCCCCAAGACCAGACACCCCTTCCAGCTCATGAGACACAAAAGTAAGGATGTCTTTCTTCGAATCTTTTTCTGGAATTTTGTCCATGGATAACGGTTGAATATGTGGAATATGCCGAAATTCAGAATCGATATCCTGAAGCGGGCGAGAGGTGACGAGAATTCGGAAGTTGGACGGGAGTTCGGTGATTTTGGGAAGGTCTTTGTCCCGATGTTTACCGGCAAGTATGCGGAGAAGGTGACGCCTTGTCTCGACTGTGCCACATTCATCCAACGCTTCGATCACAATCAAGACAGGCCCCACACTCAACCCAGAAAACTTCTTCAGCGGATCCACAAACAACTCGCGCCATTGCTGGATGATATCTGTCGTGTTCTTGAGCGCATTGTTATTTTTGACTGCATTCGCCAATGCTCGCCTGACTTCTGGATCACGGTCAGCGAGGTCACGGGCGATAGTGGAGAAGACTTTTTGATGACGCTCATCGGTTTGAAGATTCCGGTCGAAGCAGAAACAAGAACCAAGCCCTCCCGAGTTGTTGAACGAGTTGGCTATTGTGTGAGCGATGGCTGATTTGCCCGTACCCGCAGGGCCAGATAGCCACAGCACGCGCTGAGCAGTATCACTACTGTCGTTGATCCATTCAGTGATCTGCGAGAGAATATCCGTGCGCGTCCCTGACAGGCATTGTTTCGTGGTACTTAGTGACGCGCCTTTTGCGTAAGGCATGCTGTCGAGATCTAGTTTCTCACCCAGTTCCTCACCTGAAGGGGCATGAGTGGATGCAAGTCAAAAGTACGTCCGAATTTTTACCCGTATAATGGACAAGATCAGCTATGTCCCGGATAGCTTGATCCCGAAAATCTTGCATAAGCTTATCCAAAGCGTCGTTGAACTGTGTAATCAGATCATCCGCCTGCGAGAAAACATTCTTCCCGAGTCTCCCCCCTTCAATAATGGTGTAAGATTCACACTATGCAGAGTGCAATAGCACGATGACTTACAAAAGCCCTTCTTCTGTGAGTAGTCCCTGATGAAACGCGCGCACTCTAGAGTCTGCTGGGCGATCCGTTCAGAGATCTTGCGCTTGGATGAAATCTGGCCAAGAGTGTCTTCTTGTGACATGAAGCAGTAAACATCCTCTAATTTGTTGAGAAGAGATTGTATCGTTTGGTCGCGTTCCGTTTGAGCGAGAATAATCTGCATAGGGTCAATAACTGCTGAGCAAGGAGGGCAAAACTATACGTACCTTGGATGCAGCAGACAGAACACCGAGCGCCATCTTTGCGTAAGGATGTACCTATGCAACTTAATTAGCTCGCTTCCAACGTAAGAGAGTGGCCCATACATCCGCAAGTTCTGCAATGATAGTATCAAAGATCTTAAGTGGTTTAAGATACGTGGACTGGACACTGTCTGCGGCATCGAGATCTTTTGGGCCATCTTTAGCTGCGGATGCCACAGAAGTGACGTGTTTTCCGAGTAGTGTCATGTTTTCCATACCCTTACGGGCACCCTGGATTTCATCGACAATTAATTGGGGATCAGGACCTTTCCCCGCGCCAGACGAACCAGCCTGAACCTGCACGACCACCAGAATTTAGAGATGAAACCCAGATAATTTGACGGATATACCTCCGAAGCAGGTTCTCCAGATGCTCCTTGGTTCACAGTGTCACTGGGATTCTGAGGTGTGGTGGGCTTATCGCCATCGGAAGGATGAGGACGCGACGCATCCTTGGTGGACCTTAGAAAAGCTCAAGGACAAATTAATGACTACTTACCTCAGTATTCTGATTCGATGGAACATCTTCAAGATCTAGGTTCTGGACAGCAGGGGTTTGGTGGCGGGAACGCTTGAAGGGTTTCTGGACAATATGAGCAATATTCTAGCTCCCCAGTATTCAGGTCGACGTACAGAGATTTTTTTAATCACATTCTTCTTAAATTTCCGGAGGGCCTGACAGAATCTGCCACGGGGCTGGTTCTGGATGAAAGATGCGTCAAAAGTAATGGTGATATTATTAGCGCTTGTCGACGGTGATCTCATGAGGGTATACATACCGAGCTATCATCAGGAGTTGGTTCTGTAGAACGAGGGGAGGGCTCTGGATGAGGTTCCGGCCTGTGGTCATTAGTCATTGCGAACAGTCAAAGATTGGGATCAGGGAAACGGATGCAAGTTGAATGAGATGGAGGGGAGAGTAGTACTCGGCAGAACCAAGTTTAAACTTTAACAAGCAGCCGAATAGCCTTGTCACACGTCCACAAGCCTCAAGGCAGCGCTAATCATTCAAGATGTCATAATTGAGCATTGCAGGAACGTGGGTAGTACAAGCGCTGGGGAAACTTAAGGATCGTTTTATCATGGAATAAGCTTCAAGCGGGCAAGTTACTTGTGAAATAGATAGATTTGGATGTGTATGGGCACAACAAAAGCCATCGCAAGATATTCGACTTTGGAAGTTTGGATGGTGTTTTCCAAATTACGGCATACGCATTATTCCCTCTGATTCGTTGCAATGACCTGTACCCTTGCGCAAAAGCTTTCTAGCGAGACGAGTTAAGGAACCCTATTGTGGTGGTTGCCTTGATCGAGGAGTATAGGAACAGGCCAACGTCACATCAGAAATCACCAGTGATGTGGGAGAAGCATGATTAGCCACCGAAGAAGCAGACCACAAGATCAACGGATAGAAGAAAATGCTTGTCGAGGCAAGTATTGTCCTGTCATACTAGTACTCATGGCGTATCTGATACAATGGTAAGTATTAACTTGGCATGATCTAAAATAATCATACAGCAAGGATGTTAATGCTCTGAATAACCCCTCGCGACGCATTGCGATATACTTGGTGATCCCCTCTCGCTGCATGTTTCTATCACAACAGACGCCACTGAAGGAGGGAAGCTTGAGTCATACTGACAATGTTGTGGCTGACGGGCCGGGTGGAGCCGTTATGATGGTACAAGGAATGCATGCTCGAGAAACGTCTACGACTAGGGAGAAAGGATATTCAAGTTAGCGAAGATGAGATTGGGACAGGCCCAGGCAAAAACGTCAATATTGATACAAACCCTAGAATTCTGCGCTCTGAGGTACGTAGACCCATACGGCCAACTTCAGATCTTCGGATCGAAGAAAATGCTTGTAGAGGTAAGTGTTGTCCTGTCATATTAGTACAATTCGTGCTCATGGGGTATCTGATACAATAGTGAGTATTACTAGTCCGCAAAAATACAATTGTAAAGGGTGCTCAATCATCCTCTCAAACCAAACCACACAAACCACGAGAGCAAGTCTAGATAAGACTGACTCTCGTGCGCACGAGCCCACCACGCCAATTCCGCATCCCTGCACTCCGATGGTGCGACCAGTCCCCCTGCATCCGCGCAAATGCATCCTGGATGTGCTCAGGCCGCAGAGCCGTCCTTGCTTCTGGTGGCGGTAAAAACAGTGAACTCGTAGGCAGCGGGGCTTCTTCCTCCTCTTCCTCCTCTCTCCTCGCACGTTTCTCCCGTTGTTCCCCTCGCCTGTGTGAGTGATGCGACTTTCGTTTGCCAAGGATGGGCGAGATCCCAAGGTAGTCGTCTCGTAGATATGATTCCTCGAGGGACTTTTTGACGTCGAGGCCTGCGAGCGTAAGGGATCGCACCATTTCGAATGCAAGAAACCCGACTATGTCGACGGTATCGTCGTTGGCTTTGAGGTCCAGATGTGGAGGAAGGTTAAGAAAGTCGCGGAAGCGTTTGGCTAGTTGTTCTTCGTGTCAATAATATTCTGCCCGACTCATGAAACGACTTCACCTTTTCGATACGTAAATGACGCTTGTCTACAATCTGAATAATGTTGGTACTCTTCCCTCGTCATTTGCCGTGTGGCATCATCGGCTTCTTTGAGCCGTTGTATACTTGCTTCGTGGGCCTCAATGTCGTCCTCGTCTTCTTCGTCGTCAGATTGGTGTCCAGATTGACGGAGCACCTCGCTGTAGATCGTCGAAATCTCCCAAGGAAGTTTAATAGTAATCTTTTGCGCCTTGGTTGTTAGTTTATCTATGCGGATGTCAGTAGAGCAGTAGATAAATATTGGAGAAATATGGACCATCAGCGCCATCCTCGAGAGTCTCAACCTCAACGCCACCTCCTCCATCACCACCCGAGTCTTTGGCATGCTTACGAACGTCCTTCCACGAGAGATATGTCCGGAGACGGTTGACCTTACCGCGGTCGTGGCGAATGAGGAAGATGAGGTCCTCTGCAGTAATGTAGCGCACACCACGTCGATTCGCGTGGAGGCGGGCTTGCAGGATCTAAAGTAGTATAATATCACAGGTGAATCTCATCGTTAAAGTACAGGACACTCACGAGTTCGATGAGCTGACTGCGCACGATATCCTCGACGAGGTTGACAGTCTCCGGATTTGGGTCTTGGATCTCGCCAAAGACGAACATCTGCAAGCATTCCGTCGTTTATGCCAAGCGTGGTATGTACATAATAGCAATGACATACCATCTGAGATATCTCCTGGGTGTACTTGTAGTCACGACTGGTGCCATCTGAAGGTTTCTTCGTGGCCACTACTGGTGCTGGAGCAGGCGCTGCGACTGGTGCTGCTGTTTGTGTTGGCGCCATAGTGAGCAGGTGAATGAAGCAACCAATGATCGATTTCCTAATGGTCAATCAGCTTTTCCCATACATAGTTGGAAACCGTGTAGTCTCGTGTGGCTAATCGGTGTTGCAATTACTACGCCATCATCCATGTGGACCATCTCAAATATATACCATGTCTGCTGCTGGTCCATCTGGCCACAGTTTTATTCTTTGCTTAGCTTTACATTACCGCAAACGCAATGTCCGACCAATTCAGCACTCCGCTTGAGCTGCCACTGAGCGACGACACGCTCGCGGCTATCAACGCACACCTCTCGCAGCTTTCTCCACAAGACATACTTGCATGGGCACTTACACACCTACCCGCGCTCTACCAAACCACAGCATTCGGGCTCACTGGGCTCGTTGCCCTCGATATGCTCTCCAAGTCCGGCCATCCGATCCCGAAACTTATCTTTCTTGATACGCTGTACCACTTTGCAGAAACATATGAGCTTGTGCAGCAGGTTCGAAAACGTTATGCTGTCGATATAAAGGTGTATAAGCCAGAGGGATGTAAAACAATTCGAGACTTTGAAATCAAACATGGCGAAGAATTGTGGGAGAAAGACGAGGACACATACGACTTTGCGGTCAAGGTATATTGCTCATCCCGACCTTTCAATAGACAGCTGAGTTGGATTGCATGTAGGTTGAGCCCGCACAGCGTGCGTACCAGGAACTTGGCGTGCGCAGCGTCATCACGGGCCGACGTAGATCTCAGGGTGGCGATCGTGCTTCTCTTCAGCCACTTGAGGTCGATGAAACAGGGCTCCTCAAGCTAAATCCACTCTTTTCGTGGTCTTTTGCGCAGGTTGATGCGTACATCCGTGAGAACAATGTTCCGCGGAATCAACTGCTTGATCAGGGGTATCGCAGCGTCGGTGACTGGCATAGCACGCAGCCTAGTCGTGAGGGCGATACTGGCGAGCGTGCTGGGAGATGGGCAAATAAGGAGGAGAAGACTGAATGTGGTCTCCATAAGAATTTTTTTGAGATGAAATTGAAGGCAAAGGTTCGTTGATTTGCGGGTGACATGGATGTTTTACTAATATAATGATATTAGCTCGAGGAGCAACGCATACCAGCAGAAGAAGTAACAACTACTTCAGAGGTAGTCACTGCTGCGTAATTAATTTAATGGTGTAGCCATGCTGAGAATATGTATCTCTGTCCATTTCTCCGTTTAAGCGCTTGTCTAAGGATTTGAGGATCTCTAAGACTTGGCTGCCTTGTGACCAGAGTGGTGCGTAGTTCTATTTCTCTTTGAAGTTCGGAGTATTTGACGAATTCAGGCAAAATAAAGGCTCCGATAGTCTTGGGATTACAGTACACTGGCTTCTATCTCTCAGTTATAATTTTAGAAGGTACGTTCTTGTCGCCTGCTTTTTTTCAAGGTTGAAGGGGAATCCCACAAATGTCAAGTCCTGATCTTCGCTGTCATGTTAGTGCCCTATGCTTTACGCCTAAGGTGCCCACTAACGACAGCATTAAGTGATGGTTTACTAGAAGCATTAAACTAATAACAGTAGTACGCCTAAACAGTGGCCAAGCCTTGCCCCATTCATATCCCATAGTACTGGTTCCGGCACGGCAGGCCATGTACCGATAGATTCCGTTCATAAACGCCGCGATCTACTAGTCAGATATAATTATATAGGCAGAAGGCGCTGGCACGAAGGTCAGCGTCACTCTCTCTTTCTTCTCCAAATCCTCCCTCCCAATGCCAGCAGCGATGTCTATCAAGTATGTGGGTTCCAGTAGCTACTGGCTGAATATGCTCTCTCGCGTTCCTAATGATATTCGTATGTTACTGTCTGATAGTCCACCATCCATACTGCATCCAGTGTTCAATGCGAATCAGCCATTTCCTCCGCTCCCTGATATCAACAAGGAGAGCATTCGGACACAGGTCTTTACGCATCGCTCGTATTATGGACGCCCGAATCATGTGTTCGAAGACCACCCACAGGACCCGAGTCCAGACAATGAAAAGTGAGCAATTTCTCTCTTCTGTTGACCCCTTAGGCTGTGAGGCTGCTGTGTTACTGTCTAAAACATCACACCCAACCGATTGAGCTGATACCGATCCATTCTGCAGGTACGAGCATCTTGGGGATACCGTGTTAGGTCTGGTCGTGACCAAGCTCCTCCTGGAGATGTACCCCAACTTGCGCGTTGGGCCATCTACGGTATGCTTCATTCCTTGGTGAGCACAAAGCATGCTCGCCCACTACTTCCTCCTTCAGAAAATACGAGCCCTGGTCGTAGGCAACTCAACCCTTGCTGATATCTCGCGCATGTACGACCTACCAGCAAGATTGCGTCTGCATCCTGCTCAGGCGATTACCCTACGCGCTTCCGTCAACATTCAAGGTACGTTCACACTGCCCTTCATAAGTCAATTTATCGAAAGAAGTGTTCCCAGCCGACGTCTTCGAAGTACGTTACTCCTGATACCCAAATAAATGAATGCTGACACAGTTCTACCGACAAGTCCTACGTGGGCGGGCTCTATCTTGAGCAGGACCTGCCGGGCGTCCAGCCCTGGTTGAAAGCCCTGTTTACGCCTTACGCGATTGAGGCCTACAAACGTGTGCGCGAGCAACATCGTCTCCCGCCCCTTCCGACGACAGAGCTTGAGCATGTCGCTCGTGACTCAGTTCTGTCCTCACCCCCGCCATCACCCCCTCATCCCCGCTCCAGCGCCACCCCAACGACCATAGGCCACCTTGCGCTGTTCAATCAGCAGCTCCAGAAGGCCAACAGGATAGTCGAGTGGATCTACTCAGACGGAACTGGCGAAGGTACGAAGACGACTCCAATTTGGATCGTCAAGTGCGAAGTAGATGGGGAAGTTTACGGTCGCGGACAAGGTGGGACCAAGAAAGCTGCCCGAAATGAGGCTGCCAAGGAGGGTCTGAAGAAGATGGGCATCGAAGTCTAATAGTGGCTGAGGCGGGTGAGTGATGGATTGTTTGGTCGAGTGCTCAATTTGATTGATCTTTGCAACAGGCTTTCAGCACCGTCCTCTCCAGACTTGCGCTGGCTGGAGATCTACTCTGTTATTGGTGGCATCGTCGGCCTGCGCTAGTGTGTAGAGGTTGTGTATGAGATGTTGCGTCAATACGTCAACATGAACGTGATTTGCTATTCCATCGTCTTGATTTCTTGATTTTGGCTTTTCGTACTACCCAGTTATATGAAAGGAGCTGATCGAACGAGAGTGTTCATACATGCATGTGCTAAATGGTCTACTATTAGATTATAGTCTTGTACCTTGCTGTAGAATTGTTTGGTCAATGTTATTGTGATTTCGAATTTGTATAACTTTATGACTTACCTGAGACATTATCTGTAGAGGAAATAGAAATCCAAGGACCTGCAAAGCTTCTATACCGAATCGCGGAGCCTCCCGATATTGTCTACCGGAGGCGCACCCCAAATGAGCGTCCTTTCGTGACGGGTCCAATAAGCGAGGGAAATGCCTCTCAAGAATGGGCACAAGTAGACCCCGGTGTATTGATAGCACAGTAACTGCCTTAACCTCAACAGACACGCTGCTCGGAGTCTGTGTCGCCACGACTTTTGCCTCGTCCATCACGGGAACTTTGACCTCTTCCACGGTTGTTGGTCCAACACGCATCAGCGCCCGCGCCTCCTCATCAACGTCCGAGAAGTCATCTTGTTTCACTGCGCTTATAGAGTATGCCCAGACGCCGACGCCGAAGCCTGCGAGTATGAGGCCAGTGATAGCGTTTTGGAGGCGGAAAGGTGCACGTGCACGCTGGAGGCCGGGGGACATAAGCTGTGGATGTTATGTGTCAAACGTGCTTTCGTTTTCGGATGTACTTGGTTATGCAGATGCGACGTACAGAACTGCGTGGTCGATAGGATGCAGCAACGGTTTTTTTGGATATGTATTGCTCGTTTGCCATCGTGATATGCTGGGTAACGTTTCTAGCTTATGGAGTTCTAGCTGTTGCAAGTTAGCATAAAATCAGACACTTGACACCAATATTGTACAGACCAAATTGTTTTACTGCTCTGAGACTTCGAGTAGTTGGTGCTTCACTGCTATACTTAGCTTTCGTACTAGCGTGCCACGCCTCAAAGTAATTGTACGAGAAATTCTCACTGCTTGCGGAATTCATGAGGTCACTCGATCACCTGACTCCAACTTGAACGCGGACGGCTTTCCTGCATCCACGAACGGCCTATTCCACAAGGAAGATGTTTCCGCAACCCCTGCCGTTCTCCCATGCACTAAGAGTGCTAGTGAAAGCTCCGATTGCAGTCAAACAGTCCAGTCGGTCGGGTCGCAGCTTGTGGTACAGAATGGCCAGCACGAACGCCAATGTCGTAAGTAGCCACGGCCTCGGGTGCACTGTTTGGAGTTGCTGAGCCTCTTTCAGTGGGGTCTGCAGGACCCATCGTTGATAAAGTATCAATCATATATTGATGGGAAGTGGGTGAGCGCAAAGGAGGGCGAAACCATTCTTGTTACCAGTATGTTATCCTCTTGGTGGAATGTGACCAATTAATTCAGAGACATGCTACAGACCCTGCGACAGATGAAGAGCTCGGCACTGTTCCAGAGATGGGTCCTGAGGAGGCCAAGTCTGCTATTGCAGCTGCCGGGAAAGCCTTTGCATCATGGGGCAAAACTACGGCCAAGGTTGGTATCTTGTATTCTCTACTGGCATATACTGACGAACACCATGCATACAGCATCGTCATGACATTCTGATGAAGTTCCATAGTCTAATGCAAGAACACAATGATGACTTGGCCAGGATCATCGTGCGTGTCTTACTTTAACAAATCGTTGTTGTCCTCACCTTTTGACAGACACTAGAGAATGGCAAGACTTTGACGGAGGCAAAGGTAACATCACCAGACATCTCCCAGTATCAAGCTAATTCCTAAAACACAAGGGCGAAAATGCCTATAGCGCATCCTTCATAGAGGTAAGTCAATTTCGGTTCAATCGAGTCATGTGACTGCATGTCATTCACAGTGGTATGGTAGGTTTCTCCATCAGATGGCTTGAACGTCCTGATTCATTTTCATTGTCTCAGCTGAAGAGGCTGTTCGAACCTATGGAGGTATGTCTTCTCTGTTTCAAAGAGTTCATACACTGATCGTGAATCGATCAGAACACATACCTTCGCCGTTCACCAACATTCGGAACGTTGTAATCAAGCAACCTGTCGGTGTTGTGTGAGACCTTTCATGCGGTTCTCTAATGCTTTATCTAAGCAAGCACATCAGCTCGATTTTCACCCCTTGGAACTTCCCTTCTGCTATGATCACGCGAAAATTGGGTGCCGCACTCGCAGCAGGTTGCACAGCAGTCATCAAACCTCCACCTGAAGCACCGTTTTCAGCTCTTGCACTAGCTGAGGTAGAAATTCTATTATTGCCAGCTTTGTATTCTCACCGTCGTTGCTATTTGAAAGCTCTCTCGTCGTGCAGGTGTCCCAGACGGTGTCATCAATATTGTTACAACTCAAAAGAACGTTATTGAGGTCGGCCGCGAGATGTGCGAAAGCAAGGCAGTCAGGAAGGTATCGTTCACCGGATCAACACCCGTTGCTAAGAGCTTGTATGGCATGGCTGCCTCCACACTCAAGAAGTATGCACCACCAAATACTCATTCGTGCTTATAAATATTCTCTTCAGAGTTTCCATCGAAGCTGGTGGGAACGCACCTTTCATCGTCTTTGATGACGCTGATATCGACAAGGCTGTTGAAGGTTGGCGCAGGAAGGTTTTCTGAACTCTTTCCAAGCTGATATATCTCTTTCAGGGGCAATTGCATGTAAATTCCGTAGTTCAGGGCAGACCTGCGTCTGTGCAAACCGTATCTATGTTCAGTCTTCAGTCTACGCTGATTTTGCTTCTAAACTCGCTGAGAAAGTAACTGCGTTTAAAGTCGGAAATGGCCTGGATGAAACAACGTTGGTAGAATGCGCCAGGTGATTGTTCATTTACTCACCCATTTCCAGGACGCATGGCCCTCTCATTCATGAGAAAGCAGTCTCGAAGGTTACGCGACATGTGGAAGATGCCGTTTCTCGTGGTGCTCAAGTATTGGTTGGCGGTAAACGTGTCGATGGCGCTGGAGCTTTCTTCACGCCTACTGTCCTTTCTGAGGTTCCCGCTGGAGCACTTTTCAATGTTGAAGAAACTTTCGGACCTGTTGCAGCTTTGACGAAGTTCGAGACAGAAGAGGAGGTGATCGCCCTAGCAAATGACGCGAATGTAGGTCTTGCTGGATATTTCTTCAGTCGAGATGTTGGGCGTGTATGGAGAGTTGCAGAGGCACTTGAAGTTGGTATGGTTGGCACCAACACCGGGTTGATCAGTCATGCTACTATTCCTTTCGGTGGCGTGAAAGAGAGTGGCATTGGTGAGTTTTAGTCTTCCCTTTTGACCACAACTGAATCTGATCAATTTTAGGTCGAGAGGGAGGCCACGGTATCGAGGAGTACTTGAATCAGAAGCTCATTGCCTTTGGTGGGATTTGAGATGACAGACTTTTGTACACAAGAACTATGTATCATATCCATTACCTGCTGTCGTCCATTGTCAAGGATAGAGGATGCATGAGTAAGCGAGACGGTATATGCAGCTACAAATTTACAACTTCGCCTGGTAACGGCCCTCCTCAACGACAGGGTTGACGAGTGTGCCAATACCATTACCCAACCATACCCTGCAGTCATCGCCGTTCTTCAGTACAATGGCGGGCTTCCTTGCGAAACCAACACCTTTAGGTGTTCCAGTCAGGATAACCGACCCAGGCTCGAGGGTGGTTCCCTGCGAGAGGAAAGATACCGTTTGCCGGACATTGAAGATTTGGTCGCTAACAACAACCATTACTTCAGTGTGTTCTCTCTAGGGTATGGATAAGTATTACCTGCTGTTACCGTCCTGGAGAACTTGTCCATTGAGTGTGCAAATTACCGGGATGTCCTGGGGGTTGGAAACAGCATTGTTCGATACAATGACAGGACCGAGAGGAGTTGTGTTATCTGTTTAAGTTCTTCGTATGAAGCTATACCTCATTGTCTGAGATAAACAACTTACCGAACCCCTTGGAAAATCCCCACTGGGAAGTTGTCAGTTGATGCTTGCGGAATGACACCTATTGTCACAGATATGAGATCAGGTGGTCTAAAAACTGTAGTATAGGTCGTTACATCATTGGCACCAGTGTAACCGAGGACGTAGTCGAGTGCGTCCGCCTCAGAGACGTTCTTGGCCGCCTTTCCGATGACGATGGTGAGTTCTACCTCGTAGTCGGAGAGGTGCTCTTCGACAGGTTGCGCAACCTTGGGAATGAAGATTGGTGCATTAGGACCGATCATCGAGGCCAGAGGCTTGTAAAACAAGACGGGGGCACTATATAAGTTACAACAATGTTAAATTTAGCAAAAATTGGATAGCATCAAACTTACGCAGGCTTAGCCATATTTGCCTCAGCCTGTTTATGGTTTTATCAGAATTATACTACATGACTTGATTTTAATAGGACTTACTGCGTGGTCCGAGTAGTTGAGACCCAAGCACCGAACGACCTTCATCTCTTCGCGAGAGAGAGGAGAGAGAAGTTTCTCGACTGTCAATACGTTGTTCGTAACGCGAGCGGCAGGGTCAAGGGTGGACCCAGAGATCTCATAAGCTCTGATAGTCTGTTTGTTCCATGCAGCAAGGCCAACTGTATGTCAACATAAATATGTAGTTCAAGTACGAAATGAGTCCGCAATTTACCATCAAGTCTGGGGTCAACCGGTTGTCCGATATGAATCTGTGCAGTCTCTGCGGCAACAAAGCGAATGAGCCGCGTCCATTGCTGCAGTTGCAATGCCTCTACGTGAGCATATAGATCCACTTGAACAGATACATGCCACACATACTGTTGGGATTGGTGCCATGATGGTCAACAATAAAGATTCTGAAGGGTCTGGGAATACGCACCTAAGCGTAGAACTCGTTACTTGTACCCCACCTGAGTGAGAGGCTTCACGCGGTCGTTAATGCGCTCCTCCGAATTTCCGCGTCACGTTCCAGTCACGTGGCAGCGACGCGGTTAAATTTGGGAACCATAGACCCAACAACTCATCAATCGCTCATCAACGAGGGAAGTTCTATGCAGAACAACGAAATCATATCTCTTCATCGATGTCGTCAACAGTGAGCTCAATGAAGACAACGCTGCAGGATGCTTTGGACGATGTGAGTAACAAGGGTGTTCTACAAAACGGGTTATAACTGTTTACTACTACAGGTGGCCTCAACACGTTCATCGTTTGGAAGGCGAAATCGAGCTCTAGCTGTTCTTGAGCAGCAGCTTGCGCTTGCATGTGTACAGTCCTCCAATGATGATACATTAGAGACGTATTTGGACCTTCAAGACGCTTTCGAATCCAATGGTGGGGAATAATCAACCCAACCTGCCGCATACTTGTCTAATTCGGATATATAGTCCCATCGCGGCTCCTGGCTTGGATACAATGTACGACATCTCAGCTAGAAATTTGCGCAAGCAAGATCTCCACTAGCAAGTGTACAGCCTTTTCTTCCCCCAACATCATGGCTGACTGAGTCACAGAAGAGCGTGATTCTGAGATGAATACCACGTGCTTCCAGTTATGCCAAGGTTTGTCGATAATTCAAGGAGTATCTCTTCACCACAAATCAAGTAAGTCTTCTCTGGGTCGCCGGTTTTCCCTTGAGGTCAGTTGTGTTTAGTGAAGTCCTTAAGATGCTGAACTCCATCATCTATCGCAGATCTTGATCGAGTTATTGCTTGCTTCCCGACACACGCCAATCATCGATACCTCTTCAGGGGAAGATAATTCCCGGCCACCAGAAAAGCCTGCACCCTTCATGCATTTGACATCTGCTGTCTTGGATACTTTGCTGTGCGTTCTGGTTGATTCTTCTCCAGCGCTACGTGCTTTTGAAGAAGTGAATGGGGTTCAAGCAGTGGTGAAGATACTCAAACGAGCAGGAACACCACGCGAAGTCAGGTGAGTCACCCGTTCCACTTATTATGCAATCTCTGATATAGATCCAGAATGAAATGCCTGGAGTTTCTCTACTTCTATTTGATGGATGAGACTCCCATCCATATACAGCCTGATGAAACACACTCATTACCCTCCTCCCCCATTGCCACCCGACCTAACTCGCCTCTTCTACTTCCTGAAAACAAGATATTTGCTCGTCCTGCAACTAGTGCCTCGAACATCTCATTTGCGTGTACCTCTACCAGATCATCGTCGAACTCATCAACTTCCTCGTCTTCTTTCTTCTCCATGTCATCGGGCTCATCCACAACCACTAGCTTCGAGGGCATTTACACTCCTTCGCCTATCAAGAAGTCATATTCCACCTCCGCTTTCACTTCATCGGACCCGTGCACCCCTCCTAGCTCACCACCTTCGATAACATCCGGCGCTAGAAAGATACCGGCGCCATTACAGTCACGCTCGATGCTCATGCTACGGAAGGAAGTGGATTACGAGCCGCTGAGCCCCAAGAAACCCAGAGGATTTCGACCGGGTCTCGGAGTCACTGATACACCCATCCCTACCACACCTTCTGTGTCACGTTTTCGAGAGACAATTAGCAGCAAGACCTTCCCATCAGGACGTTCTGAGGATGCAGAGGCTCGCACAAGCAGACATGACCGTGTGCGGACTATTGAAGAGAAAAAAGAAATACTAGGGAGCATGCTGGGGAATGTCGATGCTCTGGTCGATGGTGTGAGGAAAGCAGGCATATGGGGGCTTGGCTGATGCTCCCGATGCTCCTCCCTCATGCCAGAAGTTATCTGCCCAAAAACACATGCGGGATACATTTGGTGGTGTTACAATATTGACATGGTTATACTTGGACTGTTGCAATCGATGAAGACGCCAAGATGCTAACTAAGAGCGGATTTGCGCAAATTCCGTCAAAAATTTCTCTTGCGCACGGACAACTACCTTGACATGGTCGAGGGAGAGTGGTTCCTTCCTGTGTGTTCTTATGAGTAACAGGAAAGCAAACACGAATGATAATGCTTACGCAGAAAGCGCTAGCGCCTGGGCAGTCCGAACAAGGTTCTTGATAGTACGTCCTGGAAACTATATTTAATTCTGACAGGCAGTATCGCAAGGGAATGCTGACCATTGAACGGTTTTTGCGCCAATAACTCCAAATCTGAGAGAGAAACATAACAGCGTGGCTCTTTGCCGTCGACATTGACGAACTCTTCAGCCTCTGAGCCCCACAGTGGACAACCGGCTAGCTCGAAGAACTTTTGCCAGATCGTAAGCCGGGCCGAGACATCTAACTCTGGATATTTGATCGCTGTTTGGATTGAATTTATTTCAAACCGATGTGAGATAAAGAAAGGACGGACCGATGGAGAACCTCGAAAGAAAGGCGTCATCAAACGTTTGAACGCGATTTGTTGTCAAGAAGAGCACACCATGGTGATACTCAAAGACCTTTAATGCAACAGACACCAGTGCGTTGCGTTTCAGCTACAATAAAATGAGAAATGCATCGTGAAATTAATGATGGATTGCAAAATCGTACGTCATGGAGACTCCTCTGTTCCAAGAACACGTCAGCTTCGTCAATAAGAACTACGGCGTCCCATGCGGTAGCTAACTGTAGAGCATTCTTATGAGATCAGTGGCAATTGTACATCAAGTCACTTACTTTCAATATTGCAGACAGGTTATATTCTAGGTTCGAAGGCTCTGTTGATAATTCCGGAGAGCTGACGATGTACAAAGGTCTCTTGAGGTGCTCAGCGACAGCTTCAGCTGTAAGCGTCTTTCCGGTTCCAGGAGGCCCATGAAGTAACGCGATCTCATACAGAATAACATCAGGTTGACAGCATTGAATTACACAGGAAAACCTACCAAACCTCCACCTTTACCTGTGATGACATCCGACATAAGATACTGCGACGTGTTGACATTCTTAGTAGCATCGACAAGTCCCCTGATCAGACTCTGCTTGACCATTAGCAGCAGCCGAACAATATACAGTGAGCTTACTTTAACGTCATTGTCAACAACCAAGTGGTCCCAGGCTTTCTCGTCAAACCTGATGTCATCAATATTTTCAACGTGGAATGGTTTCCATTGCTGTGGAATATTATAAGCCAGCCGAGCCACGCTGAAAGAGTTCAGCTTACTTTGCTCTTGAGCTCGAAACCATTCACAAAAGCCGGAAGTTGATCGTGTTTCCCCTCGGGAACATCAGGGATTGTCTCGGCTCTGGGACGATGTTAGCACATATACTGGGAGCGAAAGAAATAATTTCATACGTGTTGCATGAATAACCCTCACTCTTAACGAATTCACACTCATCGATGACGATTCGACTCTACGGGGTCAAATCGATAAGCTCATTGCCATTCTAGAAAAGAGAGGGAAGCAAATTTACCCCTTTATCTAAGCACAGTTATCAGTCTGACGGCAACGTAGAATGGGTCAAACATACAAGACTTGTAATGGAAACCACCAGAAAATGATCTGTACAGATTCCCTCGGGCTAAAACAATGTTCAGAAATTCTGTACATCTAACATCATGCGTAAAGCCTTATACCAGTTAACTTGGCGCGTACGTCGTCTGTCATGATTTTGCAAGGCAGCTTTGACAGTTCCACCGTTCCCTGAAGTATCGTGAGCTCTCATAAATCACAAGCGCAATAAATACAAACATCGTATTTTGGAATTGAGAAAGTCTTTGTCTCGTTGGTGTAATTGCATCCGTCCCACTTCGTTGTCTCGCCATTCAGGACAAAAAATCTGTAGGCGAGTGATGAAAACCCGATCCTTCGCATACAACACGACTTACTTAGAGTTTTTGTCAAAGCATGTACTACTGAGCGTGAATCCGATCTAAAGCTTGATTAAATAGATAGTTACTAACATATATTATTGCTCACCAAGTCATCCTTCTGCAGAGTATAATACTTAACATCCCGCTTGAAGTAGTATCTGAGCAAATCGAAAGCAATATGCCCATAAGAGAGTTGAAGCTGGAGCTCTTGAGCTCTGTAACCTCGCAGTTAACCTAAATGTCAAGACGGTACATAAATGTGCTTACGTCGGTTCGAATTCTTTCTCTATCATACCGAATAGGACACCAAAATGCTCCGCGACGTCCTCGAAGTACCGCCGGGCGTCTTCCTCTGTTTTATTCACTGTATCGAGGGATGAGATTGTCAAAAGGGATATTATGACAGACATACGGCCCAATGCATCTGTGCAACCCATATCATTCGCCTTTTGCTTGAGATCTTCACCAGCCAAATTTGAAGCAAGAACATCATGGACATCCGCAAGATTAGTCCGAAGGTCATCTATTCTCGCAAAAAAATCCACCAGATAATACTTCGGATTTTGTTTGAAGAAACCACCCCCGATAGCGTAACTACCAAGGCGACATTAAGTAACCAAGCAAGAGCTAATATTATAATCTTACCGAAGGAAATTGATCAATACTCTGCTGAAGTCGCTCACAACTAGTTCAGGGGGTGCTAAACGAAGTCGTCAACACAGGCCTATAGTAATAGTCATTGAACATAATGCGCACATTGTTCATTTCGATATCGGATATCCAGATAGAAGTAGTTGTTCAGATCCTCGCGCTGAGGGACAGGCTTGATGAACGATGGATCGTATGGTCTCCAGACTTTTGCATCACAATCCCTGTGTTTGCATGTAAGCGAAAAGTCAAAGTGGTCAAACAACTTAGTACAGACCACATATGGAAACGTTGCAAGTAATGAGCCTCAGCTTTCTCCGTTTTGCTGACTTTATCTTCTGAAGCTGTCTAATTCGTTCGATTACCGAGACTAAGTATCCCAATGCACTCTACAGTGAACACGCGTTACCGACCTTAGTCCCAGTGGCGTCCTCTGCCGTATTCACGTCTTCGGATGGAATGGAATTTTGAGTGCTCTGCAATGAAGCTGTGTCGCTGTCGGACATGACTTCAGAGTCTGCAAGGGAGGATGAATGTGGATGAAATGTGTGATAGTAAGTTTGAGAGAGGAGGTTTGATTGAGGAGAGAGCGATGGAAGATGTTTAAAAACCCATTCCAGCAACGCCCCTCATCAATTTGGGAATTCTACCAGATCGGTGCACACGTTATGCACGCTCCGCTTCGAACGCCACTCGTGAATAGGGACTCGAGTCAGATAACATAACGATACTAAATTTCTGATGCGGAATACACCTTTATTCGCTAGAATCAGGGTGGTAGATTAGTTGGATCTTGTGAGTCACAATGCGCCCGAGCCTTAAGGCATTTAATAATTGATTGTATTCCAATGACTGTGCGAGAAGATTCGAGTCAACCATGATATAGGGGCAAATAGGCAAGTTCTAGAGACGGTGTAAGTCCGCGTTGGAACACGGTTATCTCACCTACATGTAGTACGGCTACACTCCAAATGGAGAGAAGTGATGCCTAGTGATTCGGATGTATATTATATGTCACCTTGCTCCGCAAGGTCTTGTTGTAAAGATATTGATGTGCCACTGACCGTAAGCAATCTGTGTGAAGTTGTCGAGTCACGTGTATCGCACTACCACTTTTTCGTCATGTGACTGTGAATCGGAATTTTGGGGTAAACAGAGACACCGATGAGTGGTTCGAAAGCCTAAAAAGACGTACCCTTCCACTGCACTCATAATTGTACTTGTATCTCGAAACGTGCCCGGATCAGCGGGTTTGATTGTGCCATAGCAAATTACGTTTCCCTGATCAGTGTATTTTTCTGGCTTGTCTTCTAGGTTGTAGTACAAGTATTCGAGGCCTTGTATTGCAGAATAAAATCGGCGATGGGGAAAATTGGTTGAAGCGCGGGAATCAACGGAGCAAGGTAAGTAGTCGGCAACGCCGACCCCTAGTACAAGACAAAGCATGCGGCGCTCAAGCGCGGAAGAAACAAACATTGCCATCGTATATCCGACACCAGTAAGGGAAATCACTGGCGCCCATAATCGATAATCAGTGCCGTGCATTGCAATCAATTATTGCACCCACCAATGATCTTTAACTATTCTTGCACTCGAGACTGCCGAAGTAAGTGATTGTAATCAGATAACAATACTCACATAATAAGACAAGCGCTGTGTTACAAAGTTCATCAAAACTTCAATCACGTTTGCGATCAAGTTCCTGCTGCGGATTTACTCACGGATAACTCGTGGAGCGGGTCGTGTAGATACTCATCAGTCCTATGTGTCAAGATGCATCAAACACGCACCAAAGCTATTCGTTATCTCAGCCGCATCCAAGCGAGGGGATATGCACGCCTTCCGTTCTGGCTAGGCAGACTATACTTAAAGGAATGATTCAAACCGGGAAATGAATCAGCCCAATGAAACAGACTCTGAAATGAGAATGATATGTTCAAGTTGACACTACCACAAAATCTTTGTGGAGATATGTAAACAGAATCATTTTAGACTGACCATTAACAGACGATTTACTTTCTAGAGCTTTGTCTCTCCCGAGTCCAAGACTCTGACAGCGTGATCCACACACTGCTCTAATAATAAAAAGGAGTATTTGCCGCAGCAGTTAACAGACTACCTACCGTGATTTTCTAGAGCTTTGTCTCTCCGGGCCCGAGTCCCACCCATGGCCAGATGAAACCCGTCTGACTCTGAATCTGACAGCGTGACTCACACGCCTCTCATTGAAAAAAAAATTGCCGCAGCAATTTAAAAGACAACATACCAGAGATTTGTTTCTGCTGAATCCCACTCGGGTGCTAGGCCGTCTGACAGCGTGACTCACAACCGCCTACATCCCCCTCGTTAAAAAAGATCACTTGCGGCAGCAGCGGATGCAAGAGAAGAATTCTATATAAAGAACTAAGCCGAATGACGTACCCGATCTGATTACCACTACATGCTTAGTCATACACGAGCTAACGCTCCTTCTCGGACTACAATACGGAACTTGCACTTGCACTCGAACCACCGGCTTCAACATATTTCATCCTTCCTTCAGAGGCCCGGCCGGTAAGAATTTTGAAGAAATGGCCCGCTTGTTTGTCACAAGGTTCGTGCTGACATCGCTTGATCTCGCGCAGCCCCTCTCCACGCCGCATGCTTATAAAAGTCCGGCTCGGACACTAGATCGATGACTCCACTTTCGTTTTTCGTGCTATTCTTGACCAACGACCAGTACTGACATGCTCTTCAATTCACATAGGACTACATCTCTAGCCATTTCAGTGTTTGGCGCTGCATTCAATTTTGCTCTTGCTGCGCGACTACTAGGAACTTGGTGGTCATTCAAATGGGAACCGGAGAGCGAGTGGGAGAGTTCCGAGTTTACTATCAGTAAGGATGGAGTGCGCTTTGTATGGGCATTATTGTGCGCATATTTTGCTGCAGCATCAGCCATCTGTTTCTTTGGCCTGGTAGGCATTGTCCGAGTGCGTTGAGTTCTGTCTTCCTTGCTTGCCAAAATATTAAGCGTTCTTCGGCAGAGCAAACCATCATTTGTGCGCATATATCGTGACTACGTTGTCGGAGATTTCGTGTTTGGAACGTTATTTGCAGCCATAGGGTCTTACGCTGCCTTTCGACCAACAGTCCGCTCCAATGTTTGCGAGTTGTTGTCACGCCAACCAGACATACTTCGGGACTTTATCGACTTGGGGCTGACTGTGGAGAACTGTGAACCATGGTTTGAACGGGGAGTGTTCGGGTTCATGGTCATCCTGATTATCATCACCGTCATCCGCGTGAGTAAATTTCGCCTTGATGGGTGTGTGGCGAGGCGCAAGGCTGAGGGCTTAATCATTACAGCTTCATTTCGTGTTGGGTTTGTCAAGTTACTATAGCATCCTTGTCAGCCATCAAGGCTATCATCTGTCATCGTATACACCTCACTATTCGCGTGCTAGCGCTGCCGAAGGGGACTTAGAGCGGATATATATCCTCCCGGTCCGTTCAATGGCGAGCAAAGCACCTTGCACATCCGACCTCGATCTACAATTTGTAGACGCTCCGGTTTACGCCCCAGTCCCGCTCACGCATGTTTCTCCGCAAGTCGCAGAGGAGCTTCTTGCGAGTGCAACTGAAGCATGGGTTTCCCGATCACACCCAGCCCAAGCTGTGCGACCGCGGAGCTTCTCCCCAGCCCGTCACCAGTCGGGTTCGGGAGCAGTTCAGACTGCTGATTTGATTTCGTTGGACATCGAAAAGGCATGAGTTCATGATTAGGAAGATAACGACAGTAATGACTGTATTAACTTGCGATATGCTACGGTAGTGTATCTGGTTCTGTGTGTCCTTATTGTATTATGGGGTCGATGAGTTGTCGCCTTTTGCATATCTGTATACTGTAGTTATCTCAACTATTTGGAATCAGAGGAGTGTCACGCGCAGAAGCTCTCAATAGTGCTCGGAAGTTTTGTGACGTAATGCTAGCATCTCATCGATGCTGCCGCCTCTTTGTCAGGATCGGAACATTATCGTTGCAGTGACTAGCTCTCACAACTTGAAGTCCGTCGCATGCAGGCTCGAATTACCGTCGCTATTGCACCACCGCAAGCCGGGCATCATAGGCGCTGTACTCACGGGCTAGGAAACTGCAGACAATAGTAAGAATGTGGTGGGTACATGACTTAATGACGTTTACTTTCCGTTCCAGTGCACCTTTCACAACGGCTCCCGTTACACTTGCCGCCATGACGAATCTAGTACGGCTTATTAGCTGTTCCTGACCATAATTAATATTTCACCTCCCTTACCAATCCCTTATTATGCTGGACCCAAAAATATCGACTGTCATACCTTGAGGTCTTGTGTTGGGCTAGCCCTAGCTGAATTTCAGTTTCACAGTGACTCAGTGACTCATTAACGCCTCATCATCGGCAGCCATCGGCCCATCGCCCGCCGCAGCAGTTCCTTGTGCACATGGGTATACCCCGAATCTTCTATTTCGCTAAACTCGAGGATGCACAATATCTTTACCCAATGTCCGACCTTTGTGGCAATCTGAATCATCCTATTCTTCAATTGTGTAATTTGGGCAATTCAGATAAATTCCTTACTCTGACTTGCACTGACCAACGGTAAACCAGAGAACCAAATCATGGTTCAGCGCAACAACCTACTAAACCAGTCTTGGTAGTCATCGTTTAGTCTTAGCTTCGGCACACTTTCCCTGGTTCCGCTTGTTCCTGTCCAAGTTCGACGGACACACGGCGGCCATCATATGTTTTGAGCCATGCCAAGCACTGCGCCTCATCAATATTAATGTCCAGATCTTGAGATTTATCCCGGGCAATGTGTTGAAAAGTGACTCAGGAAGTCAGCTTCTTCTCGTCACATGCCTCATCACCTGTAGTTGCCCACTGGGGGCACATCTTACTAACACAGGCCTAGGCAAATCCACTCAAGAATCCCGATGAATCACGGAAAACACATTTTTTCTAATAATCCTCGGCGATTTCGGGATCTAGGGGGACTTGCGCCATGCTCCACAGATCTAGAAGGAACACAAGTGTACGACTCAGCCACAGTTGTGTACGATCCACGCAGCGTAAAAGCTGATAAGATATTGACTGAGCAGGGCTTTTCAAGTATCAATTATAAATTCACCTATTGTCATCTAGGCCCTGGTTCTCTTCGGTGGCCGTCTCGCTACCTTGTTTAAAGCTGTTCGATCAGAGGCCCACTCATGCCCGTGACATAGAGTGCCAGCGCGTGATGCGCCATGATATGGCTCCATCGTTTGATTTACGTAAGCCTGAAGAAGGTTTCGCAATAGGTTGGTCGATGTGTGGCACCCGAGTGCCAACGAGAGCGGGCATCCTTGTGATCTTTTGAGCCATGAGACGAAGCAAAAGGCTGCTTGCTGCTAGTCTCTGCGGTCGACTTCGACAGACAACCTGCACCATAAACTGGACATACCTACAGCGACTTCCCTCCACCGTCTGCATATTCTAGTCAGTAACATGGGGCTAGCTTTGATGCGGCCGGCAAGTGTTTGCCTTTGGGGAAACAGTAGTGAAAAACATGGGATAGGGTTTCAGTTGACAAGAGCCAGAGAGCCGATATAAATCCCTTGTGCAAACGCCTGGACTGGGTGATCTTGTCCTGCTGTTCGATGAGTGACTGATGAGGCATGCCGACCATGACCGCAGAGCTGAGAAATCACGCAACACTGCATCCAGCTACTGCTCGCGTTCGTTGACGATGGCGTTGATGCTCTCGCCTTCGAGCTCAACAGCGTGGTTGATGCTAACTAGATAAACTGGCCTTGGAGTATGGGGTTTCGAGGTCTGGCATTTACTAATGGTCACTATTGTATAAGACAAGCGACCAGCTACTATACACACGAGTGCTTGTGAATGAGCAAGCTGAAACGATTGGTAACTGGTTGTTACTCCTAATTAACACAACTAACCATGAATTGATACTTACAATATTTTGCAGCGCACCAGTAATATCTGAGGCCTGAGGCTGGGATGAAATTGGCTTGTAATTTTGTGACCTTCTGTATATTTTTTTCCCTGTTGAGACGTTCAAAGATGGATGTTGAAGAAGGAATGTACAGACCCTGAGTTACGTACAGATATATACACGCGCGCTTATATTTTTCTAATATCTAAAAAAAAAAGGGCCGCAAAATAAGAATAGAACAGTGCTCGCTGATACCCGATTTCTGTGCTGTCCTTCCTCATATCTTTTCCTGAAATGAAGCTATACATGCCATACAACAAGTTTGTCCGCTCTCCATGATCGTAGGACACGACCGTATTGAAGCGTTCAATTGCGCATGAGCCAGCGGAGGGTTTTTGGATGTATTCGCATGCAAAACGTGCCCACTCGAATAGTCCATAAGCTTCGTCAGCGAGGACCGCGAACTCTTTCTCCCCAAGACCAGGCACCTTTTTTAGTTCGTGAGATACAAAGGTACGGATGTCTCTCTTTGAGTCTTCATCTGAAATGTCGTCCATGGATAAGTGTAGAATGTGTGGAGCATCCCGAAATTCATCGTCGATATCACGAAGCGCGCGAGAAGTGACGAGAATACGAAAGTTGGATGGGAGTTCAGTGATTTGGGGAAGACCTTCACGCTCCAGCGTACCGGCGAGTATGCGGAGAAGGTTACGCCTTGCCTTGACTCCGCCACTCTCATCCAGCGCTTCGATCACAATCAAGACAGGTTCCACACTCGACCCAGAATACTTCTTGAGCGGTTCCATAAACAGCTTGCACCACTGCTGGGTGATATCTTTGGTGTTTTTGAGTACATTTGAATGTTCGATGGCATTCACCAATGTTCGTCTCATCTCCGGATCACGGTCAGCGAGGTCGCGAGCGATAGTGGAGAACATTTTTTCATGACGCTTGGCAGCTTCACGGTCCCGGTCGAAGCAGAAGCACGAACCAAGCCATCCCAAGTCGTTAGACCAGTTGGCGATTGTGTGAGCGATGGCTGATTTACCTGTGCCTGCAGGGCCAGATAGCCACAGCACACACTGGGCACCATCTCCCCTGTCGTTGATCCATTCAGCAATCTGGGAGAGAATGTCCGTGCGCGTCCCTGGTAGGCATTGTTTCGTAGTATCGAGTCCTGCGCCTGCTGCGTAAGGCATACTGTTGAGATCTAGTTTGTCGCTCAGTTCGTCGCCTGGAGCGGTATGAGTGGATAGAAAATTAAGAGCACGTGCAAATCCTTACTCGTACACCGGACGAGATCGGCTACGTCCCGAATAGCTTGATCTCGAAATTGTTGCATATGCTTTTCCAAAGCGCTGTTATACCGTGTAATCAGATCATCCGTCCCCGAGATAGCATTTTCCACCAGTCTCTTCACTGTGATAATGGTATCAAATTCACGATATGCGAAGTACAATGACTCGATGACTCACCAAAGCTCTTTTTCTTCGAGTAGTCCCTGATGAAACGTGCGCACTCTAGAGTCTGCTGGGCAATCCGTCCAGCAATACTGCGCTTGGATGAAATCTGGCCAAGAGTGTCCTTTTGCGACATGAAGTCGTAAACTTCTACTAATTTCTCGAGAAGAGATTGTATCGATTGGTCGCGTTCCGTTTGAGCGAGAATAATCTGCATAGAGTCAACAACTGCTGGGCAGGGGGGCGAAACTATACGTACTTTAGATGCAGCAGACAGCACACCCAGCACCATCTTTGCATAAGGATGTACCTATCCAACTTAATTAGCTCGCTTCCAACCAAGAAGAGTGGCCCATACATCGGTAAGATTCTCAATGACATTGTCGAAAATTTTCAGTGGTCGAAGATATGTGATCTGGAAATTGTCTGCAGCATTGAGATCTTCTTGGCCATCTTCGGCTGCTGATACCACAGAAGGGAAATGCCCCCGAGTAGTCTCATACTTTCCATGCCTTCACGGGCGCCCCGAATTTCAGCATCAACTAATTGGGAATCAGGAATTTCTTCCACATCGGAAGGGGCGTCGAGAACCTGCACGACCACCAGAATAATTAGAGATGAAAACCAGATCGTTGGGCTCAAGTACCTTCGAGGCAGGTTCTCCAGACGCTCCATGGTTCACACAGCCACCGAGATTCTCAGGTGTGGCGGACTTGTTACCATCGGCAGGATGCACCAGTGACGCATCCTAGGTGGACCTCAGATAATTTCAAGATCAAAATAATGACCACCTACCTCGATATTCTGATTGGATGAGGCACCTTCATGATCAGCGTTTGCAACAGCAGGGGTTTTGTGGCGGGAACGCTTGAAACGTTTCTGCACAATGTCAGCTATACTCCATACACCCTCAGCATTCAGGTCGACGTACAGAAACTTTTTTAGTCACGTTCTTCTTAAGTTTCCGCAGGGCCCGACGGAATCTGCTACGGGGCTAGTTCTGGATGAAGAATGTGTCAGAGGCAGCGACAATGTTATTGGCGCTCGTCGATAGTGATCTCATGAGGACACGTACCGAGCTCTCACCAGGAGTTGCCTTTCTGGATGCAGGGGAGGTCTCCGAAGGAGGTTTCAGCCCGTGGTCTTCATTCATCATGAACAGCGAAAATTTGGTATCAGTATGAGGGAAATGGATGCAAGAGGTGGATGGGATGTGCCGAATACCCTTGACCACAGGAAGTCTCAAAACAGTCCCAATTATTCATCCAGGGTCAAGTTATTATAATTTGGCGATGCATCATACAGGAACCACGTGCAAGCGCTAACGAAAATTTGGCATCGAGGCTTCGTCATAGAACTTGATAGAATAAGCCTGAAAACCTGATTCATAGGTGCGGGTAAATCACTGATACAAGACGAAACACATACATATGCTGCATCCATGTCTGGCTTGATTCACGTTCTGAGTAGCTGCTCCCCAATCCAGTCCCTTGGGAGCGAGCTCATCGCAGAAGTTTCCGTTCGGTCAGCCCACGTCGACATCAGTATTGGGTTCTGGTAGCAATGCCACTGCTGCATCAAAACCTGATGAGACCTCGGCAGCGCCCAAGCCTAAAGGGGCACAGACCGAGACGCCCAAATTTTCGTTTGGTCCGCTCTACGGTAGTTTGGGCCATCGGGCTTTACAGATGCTTCATCGGCACCCAAGTCAAACACTGAGCTTTGGAGCATTGTCAGGGATATCAACCTTTGCCACAGCTCCGTCGTCGGGTGGTGATGCAAAGAAGACGGATGCGTCACTATCAATCTTTGGCGCCGTAAATGCTGTTAAGGAAGATTAAAGCAAGGTTGGCGCTTTCATACCTGCAGTCTTCGGCTTCGGTGCAAATACACGGCGTTTCGAGTAATATCTTTGAGAGGTTCAGTGTTCCATAACCCAGTGGTGATGCAAGCATGTCTACATCGACTTCCGAGAGTGTATTTACCAACGCCACGTCGAACAATGCATTCTCCACAACCACTGCTGTATTTGGTGATGGCCAACCAGGCGCTTTCGCGTTTGACAAGGTATCGATCAAGTCTGCAGACAGCGCGAAGGCATCACCATTTACTCCTCACTCGAGCAATATCACTTCTATCTTTTCGTTTGGGAAGGATAACACTACAGCACCTTCTTCTTCCGGCACCAATGCTTCTACTGCGCCTGCATCATCAACGCATTCGGATCTTCTGTGTTCAGTCAACCTTTGACACAAATAGACTAACGCAACAGCATTTTTTCTTTGGATAACCGTGAGCACCTATGCCTAGTGCGTTTGGTTTCGGCAGTGGGACCAGTGGGATTGAGACTGGAAACAGCACATTCATTTTCGGAGGTCATCCGGAGGCCAAAACCAACAGCAAGTTAACGAGTCTCTGGAAAAGAGTGGGAAGAGACCCTGCATACAAGGGAAAACGCGCAAGACGGGCCTGCGTGTTTTAGATGCGGACGGACATGCAGCATGTGCTATTAGAGGCGAGTCAGTATATCAGTCCAAAACCGAAGGTCCAAGGGTGGAAGTTGACCGTGAGGAGGCCACGAATACCACCCAAACACGACGGGATGAATGACTGGTATCGGAACAAGAAGAGGACAACGAGTGAGGCCAAGATCGCGGTGCGTAGGGAGGAGCTCGAGGGAGTGAGAAGTAAATTGGGAGAGAAATTGGATCGAGAGGTTGTTTCTCTTGTATTGCCAGTCGAGATGTTTAATTGCAAGAATGAATACGTATTTGAATAGGGGCGCTCAAAGTTAAAACGCCCAACGCCCAACGCCCAACCTCGTGACCGAAATGAGTATACCTAGAATAAATAGAAGTAAATACAAAGTAAACCTACTATTATCAGATGTTATATAAGCAAATCTTATTGCATTGTCACGGCAGTCCAGGCAGAGCTCTATGCTGCAGCTATGACTCGTACAACTCTACATTACCAATATCTGCAAATCCACATCCTGCATATGATCTTACGCTAACTGGTGCACTGAATGACAGTACTAGCGGGGAGATGATGTAATGCTTAATATTCGTAGGTATACCTTTGTATTTACTTCTATTTATTCTAGGTATACTCATTTCGGTCACGAGGTTGGGCGTTGGGCGTTGGGCTTGGGCGTTGGGCGTTTTAACTTTGAGCGCCCCTAATATTGCCAGGCGGCACCACCACTGGTACTTCCTTTCTGACGTCATGACCCGGATAAGGACGTCGTATTATAGGTGAACGCCCCCTACGGTAGTACTTTGTGTACTATCGCACTACTTATGCACTCTTGCCTCCATATTTATGAAGTCCTGCGGCACATTTTTTCGGCCTTAAATAACTATGAAGATATCACTCTTGACGTCCAGCAATCATTCAGAGCCAACGGTGCAGATGTTCGACGCCAGACTCTTGCACGTCTCGCTAGGACTTGTCGCACATTCTCGGAGCCTGCTTTGGATGTGCTATGGGCTCACATAGATACTCTCAACCCAGTAATGGCATGTCTCCTCAGGCATGTATGGTCACGACGTCGTCATGGCCTGGTAAGTTTTTGGTGCTCCGTGATCACACTGTCTCAAACGGCGTGCAGAGGCTAAATGTTCGCGTTCAGACCTCTCATTGGCGGGGCATCGAAAAGTACCTTACAAGAGTTAGAGCCCTTGGCATTGAACGGAGTGTCATGCATATGGACGACTTCTCTCTGGAACTCGTACATACCCTCTGCAGTCATCCCTGGCCTTTCCTACTCCCTCGCCTTGAAAAATTGTTCTGGTCGGACAGTAGCTGTGAATACACCTACCTTCTTTCCAATCTTCTCAGCCCCACCCTGACTGAGCTTCATCTACACACGATGGATAACTTGTTCATGCGTTCAGTTTTACCAAAACTGGGAGTTACATGTCCCCTCATGAAATCCTTTTCCACCACTGGCTTGGATCCGGCCGCATCCGTCTCAGTTTCAGCAGCAGTATGTGGTTGGCACCAGCTCAAGGCCCTTAGCACAGAAGTCGTCGATGGACCTGCCTTGCTCCACCTCTCTACTCTTCCATCCCTCGAACACTTGCAACTCTCATTTCTATCACTAAATAGGGGTTTCTTCAAATACAGTCCGACCACATTTTCAAACCCTCTTCGCCATCTTACAATCCGTGCGCAGGGTTCCGAGTTATGCGTGCCTTTCTTTGAAGCAACCTGGATATCTGCGAGAAGTGTATACATTTCTCTCGGGAACATCCCGCGATCTTCCAGTAACGAAACCTTTCTTTTACTCCTTGCCTCTCGTGTAACAGCACAACAAGTACAAGCTCTTTCACTCGATTTGACTTGTGATTGGCTGCTGACAATCGCTGAAATCATGCCGCTGTTCTCATTTTGCGCGCTGGAAGAACTAACGCTTCCATCGACCTCTGGCAACCTTGCTATAAACGACCAAGACCTCATTAGAGCCGCGAAATCGTGGCCCAAACTCATAAAATTACGCCTGGGCGATGAGGGCATGTGGATAACACCAGCGCGTCCTCAAATTACCCTGTACGGGTTTGCCAGTCTGCTCTTGCATTGCCCAGACTTGTGCACTGTTGGCCTCGGCATGGACGCCACCTCATATAGTGCTGTGACGCCCGAGGTACCAGGGGGTGGGGTAATTAATACTAAGATCACCACACTCTCTGTCGGGGCATCACTAATTGAGAATCCGCTGGCTGTCGCCGCTTTCCTCTCTTCCGTCTTACCAAACTTGAAGAATATACTGTCGAAGGTCGACACTGACTTTGTGTCAAATCAAACGGAAAGACGACACACGAAATGGGCGAGAGCTGCAACGTATCTGCGAGATGTGGACATGATCAGGAAGCAGGAGAGGGCCGGATTGGGGATCTACTAGAGTCATGTAGCGCAGTGTTTGTATTCGAGGAGGGAATTATTCGAAGTGGTAGAGAATAAAGGATCCTAGCGATTACATCATAAGTGCTATAATGATATCGATGGTTTTAGCGCGTTATCATGATGTAGATCCAGATTCCAAATTTACACAAGTCGAGGCGCCGCCTCCTCACCACACTTTCAAAAAAAGATAATGGCCCATATTCACGAGCGGTCTCCTTCACCTGAGCATTCTTCAGATTCGCTTCTAAAGCGATTAAAAACGACCCATTCCTCGTCGACATCGACCGCGGACCACGAGTTGCGCTTCTATTCTGGTCTCTTTGGGCCAGAAAATGTGCAGAAACTACATCAGGCTTACGCTAGCAGTGAACCGTTCAAATATGCTATCATCGAGAAACTTTTCCAGGACGATCTTCTCCAGAATGTGAAGGACGAATGTATGAAGGAACTGAGCTTCACTGAGAAGGAGACGGACATATACAAGGTGAGCCTCGATCCTAACTAACTATCAGTTGTCCAACATCTTTTTCCTAGGTCAACCAAACCGGGGACCTTGCATCACTCTCGTACCTCTCTGAAGCTCAACTTGCACTTTTTCCAAACCTCCTTGCTCTCCGCGATGGACTTTATTCTTCAGAGTTCCGCAAGTTCATTCAGTCTGTCACTGGGTGTGGACCGCTCTCCGGAACGAAACAGGATATGTCTGTCAACTCGTACACGCAGGGGTGTCACTTGCTTAACCACGACGATGTGATTGGAACCAGGCGTGTATCGTACATCCTCTATATGCCATTACCATACGGTCAGGAGTGGAAAAAAGAATGGGGAGGTGCCCTAGAATTGTATCCTGTTCAACCCGGCATCGACGGGATCCCTGAGCCCGAGGCTGCACCATGCAAAGCCATCCCTCCAAGCTGGAATCAATTCATTTTCTTCGAGGTGCAACCCGGCAAAAGCTTCCATTCTGTAGAGGAAGTGGTGGTAGGAGGTGACGGTAGGGCAAGACTCAGCATAAGTGGCTGGTTTCATGCAGCACAGGAGGGCGAGGAGGGGTATCAAGCTGATCAGGTGGTTCCTGAGCTCAAAAGCTCACGAGAACAGTTGGTATGTCTTGGAAGATGTATTATTTGTGCAGCGGTCTCATCGGAACTGCTACAGACATCTAGCTCTACCACTTTTGTTGCATACCCCGACTTAGAGCCACCTCATCCAGATGGACCGCTCCGAAGAGAATATATCTCCTACCTCGCAAAGTTCCTTAACCCAGTGTACCTTCAACCACGCACAATGAAGGCATTGATGGCACGTTTTGTCGCGGAATCGAATATTGAACTTCACCATTTCCTTTCCGCGTCTCTCGTATCGAAACTTGAACCTGATTTGCGTAGGGCAGACCAAGCTGATGGTCTTGATAGTGAAACTCGCCAGGGGAGGATACCACCACACACTGCTGGCGTCTCTGGTGCATGGTCTGCGCGAGGTCCACCACACAAATGGCGTTACTGTACACTCCAAAAAACAACGGAACTCCAACGTGAATCAGATACGATCCTCCGTCAGTTGCAAGATGAAGTTTTCCCAAGCGACGCGTTTCGCGCTTGGTTAAGCATATTGACAAAGTTGTTGCCGCTGAGCTATGCTGTGGAGGCGAGAAGGTTTAGACCGGGTTTAGATTACACTCTTGCGACGAGTGAGGGGGACGAGTCGCGATTGGATGTAGTGTTGGGATTAACGCCACAAGCAGAAGTTGAGGAAAACGAGACGCGATCAAATGGCAAGTCGAAGGCGAACGAAACGGACGAAAAGCCGCATGGTTGGCAGGCTGGGGAGTGGGGAGGTTGGGAGGTTGGGCCAACATCTTCATCATCAACGTTTTGCTGACTTTTTTGTTATCAAGTGTTACATGGCACCCCATGACGAGGAAGATGATCCAGCAGTCTATCGTTCCGGGTCAAGCAAAAAACACCAAGTCAACGATGCTTCTAGCTCACAAGACCATGATGATGATCCAGGGACCGAGGAGCAGGAGGACGAAGACGAGAGCACTTTACTAACCGCTCAGCCTAGCTTTAACACGCTCCTTCTCGTTCTGCGGGACGAGGGCGTCATGCGCTTCGTTAAGTATGTTTCAGCTGCTGCTGCAGGCTCTCGATGGGATCTCTGCGCTGAATTCAACGTTGGGATGGTTCAGGATGATGAGGAATATTCATGAACTGGAAAAGTGCATTCGGTATGTCCATGTAGACAATGGAATTTTTGCAAAGTTATCTACCGTTAGAGTGTACAATGCCGTGTCTCTCGCTATCCTTTGCTATCGTGATATCCTAGAACACAATTTTCTGACCTTGGCTGGGTATGATAGCAGCAGATTCACGCGGCGCTTGGGCCAGTGCGGCGCCAGGTTTCGGGCGTCCTCGAACCCTGTCAGCTCTTATATGTCGTGGAACCTCCTTTTGGTTCCGTCGTATTGATTCTGCATCATCTTGTTGTGTGCTGTGTTCTTTCTCATTTTCACCACGCCTTCCCGGGCGCGATTGAGTCCGTGGACGCGACTCAGCGTCGGGTTGCCGACCACCATGTCTTTTTCCAGGACCGCTTTTGTGTTCACTTTGTGATCTTGGACCACCGCCTCGGCGGACTGCATCAGCAGAGGCATATTCCACAACTAGATCTCGACCATTGAGACGGTGGTTACGAGGATTGATCAGGGCGGCAGTTGCATGTTCGGTGCTAGTAAAGTCAAGAAAGGCAAATCTGGATGCTTCCGTTGGCATTACATGCGTCATGCACGACAAATCACTCACCCTTTACATGCACCACTGTCTTCAAAAGTTCCCATACGAATCTTTCGTAACCATACATCTTTCGTGACATCATTATCCTCCCCTGCACTAGCCTCGGCGTCATTCGTTTTGACGCCCTTTCCAGCCTTTTGCGAGTGTCTGTGAGCCTCGAAGAGTTCACGAATCGACTCCACAGTAGTATCAAAACCAAGATTTCCTAGGAATAATGTTTGTGCAGGAGGCTGCTTCTGTACGCGCAGAATCTTTTGTTGAGTCTTCGTCAAGCCGCTCACTGATTTGCCTGCAGAAGGACCCTTGGCATCCTCTTGTGTTCCCGCCACTGGTGTAGTTATGGGACGACCCGCAAAATCATTTCCTACATATGCGTGAATGCAAGCTTCAGCATCATCTGCATGGGGTAAAGTGCAAGCATACATACCATCTTTTACCAGTAAATTCCGACCGTGAAGCTCTCGTTCGGACTGGGTTATCGCTGTGACTTTGGCATCTGGCGTAGCAAAGTCGACGTAGGCAAAGCTACCTTGTCTTCAGTCGACTACACATTTAGCAAAGAAACAATTTCGCTCACCCCATATTCTCTCCTTTGGTTCCCTTTTTGGTAGGCATATGTATTCGTGTGATCTCCCCGACGCCATCAAAGAAATCTCGCAGCGCATCTGGCGTAGTCTTGAACCATAGATTGCCCACCCAGACCGAATTCTGACGTTTCGGTTTGCTATTGCCAGCAGACTTCGAGTCCTTCGCAGAGACATCAGCTACGGAACTATCCGTCACCTTTCTCTTTTTCGATGGCCGATCTCGAGCTTTCTCATCTTTTTTCTTCTGTCTGCGTTTTTCGGCGTGAGACAACACTACACTGTCATCTGGGACTGGTGCGTTATCCACTGTGTCTGTTTCGTGTGCTACATCATCACATTCTTCGGTAACTCTCTTTCTCTTGACCTGGGGTGAGCTAGAAGAGTCCGATGAAGACGCTACAGATGACATTTTGGAGGTAGACTTTGAATTTGAATCCGAATGAATGCATGATATTAGTGAATCATGTGACGATGCACGTAACAAGAACTCACGTGATTCTATTAACTTCGAGATTTATTGATCGGTGACCATCCGACTTGATACATCGTTCATAGTCAATAGATCCAAAAAACGCCCTGCGATACATATATATTGAAAGTCTACATATATTGTCCATCCACATTCTTGCAGTTAAGGGTATATTTAATAAACGGCTCTGAACTAAATCACCAGTAAAGATGATATCCTGCACCTTCAACTTGTCCCTGTGTTTTCGCGGCAGTCTTCAAATGGGACAGAGATAAAGGTTGTTTACTATGATGCTGGATCAATCAGAAATCTAATGGCAAATGAAGACAAGTACCTAGAACGCGCCAATGCTTTGGCCGTCGTGTGAATGTTCTTCATTGCCCGACCTGCCAAATATTGCAGCGACTGTCTACAAGAGGGTGAGTCTACTTACCATTGACTGCAATTCTGGACAGCTCCTCGATGTCTCGACGAGATATATTGTTTGCTTCCCCTGAGAGCATATTGGACCACATGATTTGGCGGGAATCGCCATCCAATTCAGGATATTGGATAGCTGTAAGTGTGACATGTGAACATAGAATGGATAGATCGGCAAATAAAACCTGTACTCATAGCGAAATGCGACATGTATGCAGCACACGTAGTCCTCGCGGTAACAAATACAATGCACCGATGCTGCTCAAAGAATTCGAGTATCGTTGAGATGCGATTATGTTCCTCCATCTGATCGCAGATCAGAATAACACAAGACGGAGACAGCTAATACGCACTATTGGCTCGTGCCTCTGAGTTTGCATGAGAATCTGGATGCAAGTCAACTCATGACTGATAAAACATGCAAAGACCGCACATCCCCAGCTTCAATCAATACTATGGCATTCCATGATCTTGCTGCCTGTGTAAATAATAAGATTGCATCAAGGTGCCCAGCAGTTGACGAACATACATCCAGACGGGATGTCAACGTGTCCACAAGTATAGTTATGTCCAACGGAAGGGAACATACTGCGAGAGAGTACAATGGCCGTCTAAAATGTTCCGCGATAGCTTCAACGGTCGCCGTTTTGCCGGTCCCCGATGGTCCATGCAGGAGTATAACCTGTCAGCGAGAGGTGCGCCGTGACGTGTTTGAACAAACAGGTAACTCGACCTACCAAGCCCGTTTGTTCTTCATCTGCCATGGCCTCCTTGCTGAAGTCGAATGCACCCACAACTCCTTCAATGACATCCTGCCGTAATGAGCACGCGAACAATCATTTTAGTTGATCGGTCTTACCTTAGAGCTTTCGTCAAGTACAATGTGCTGCCAAGCATTTTCGTTGAATTTTATTGGCTCGACTTCATCAACATCGAATAGACCCCACGACTTGTAGAAGCACTATCAGAGATACTCGAATGTCTACATTGTATGATTACCTTGCGTTCCAGATCAAAACCTGGCATGAATCGTGGGAGAAGAGCGATATCATCTTCGCGCACGGGCAGGATGTCATTGTTGTTTCGGGCCTTACTTCTATCCTGAAGAAGAGGGAATGGAAATGGTGTATCGTCTCTGGTTGTCAATGAGATCACACAATTGAGTGGCTAGCAAACAATTCCTCACGCATGGTTGTAGCCGAACGTGTTCCAGCCTAAGCGGTCAATCATGACCCGTCGCTGTTTGGGACGACAGGTTAGTGGGAAACTATCCACCTATCTCATGATCAGGCGCACTCCTCTGTCTAAGAGAGGTAAGGTTAACTTAGTAAACCAACAATGATTAGAAACGCACAAAGTTTATGATGGATCCCTGCTAATGAGGCGTACTTTCTTCCGCGCTCTAGAGCCAGGGTTAACACGGGACATTTACAGGACATGTGCCTTTACCCGTAAGCCGCCCACATATCTCAGGTGTCATCTTGCTGGTTCGGAAATCAGTCAAGATCAACGACCCCTGATTGTAATGAGTACGACGAAAGTAAAATAGCATCGGGAACAGACCTCAGCTAGTTTAACCATCCGACCTCTGTCGAGCGTAGCCCACTTGGTTCCGTTCCAGAATGCACCCTCGCCATTAAGGGTGAATGTTCTGCAGAAGAAAATAGGAAATGCCATGATCACAAATGACATTTACAACTTACTGGTCAAAATCATCGTAATAAGTGGAGATCAAGCGGAATGCATCCTACATATTCATCTATCTGAATATCTCGCAGAGTGATGTTAGTTCTCTTACAAAATCATTATTGTCATCGAGGTAGTAGTACTGGTGATTCTTCCGGAAGTAGAACTCCAGCAGATCGCGCGGTATGCGACCGTGTGTTATTGCATGATTCAATCGTTCGGCTCTATGAGAAATCAGATACCAAGAGATGAAAACACAAGACATATCGTACACTGGTTTGAATTCTTCTTTAAGTAAGAGTAGGAGAATGTCCAGCTGCTGGACTGCGGCGGTAAGGTACGTGCGCGCGTCACCATCTGCATCATAAAAGGTATAAGCGAGTTATCATAAGAAGTACGAGCTACATACCATGTAGACCCTCGTGCACATACCCGAGCACTTTCGCACTTCGTACAACGTTATCTTCTTTGTTTTCTTCTAGCAAAGCCATACGTGCATCATTGGTGCGGCTGTCCAATAAATCTAGCTGCAAAAGAAGCTCGTCGATGTGAACTTGTGGAGATTTGGCCAAGCATTCACCCCCCACAATGGAGCTGCAGAAGATAATTATTCATCATCTGATAAACTGATTGTTTAAATACACTGTACCGTAAGCAGGCAAGTAAAATGGGACTAAAATCACTGAAAACCAGTTTTGGTTTCTCTACATATTGGTACATCAATTGCAGCTATGTAATACCTGGGGGCGTACCTTTATCTGCCTTTCGTCGTACATTTAAACAGAAACAAGTAGGCTCTTTGGTGGGCACACGGGGAGTTTGTTCGATGTATTCGTAGGATTTCCAGCAATCATGAAGCCAATCCCTAAAATTAATCAATGAAAATCACGCGATTACTTTGATTGGAGAGTGTGAACCATTGCTGCCACCGTCGAAGGAAGCCATTCTCTTGTCTCTCAGTTATGCCGGACTTGCATTCTTCGAGCGTTACAGAACTAGATGTAGGGCTGACTGGAAGGGGTATTAATGCTTCCTTGATTACAAGTGAAGACATGTCCACTGCAGGAGGTGGGGAAGTTTGTTTCGGGATATGCCGACTCGGTAAGGGGTTCTCTAATCGCCGGTAAAGGAGACTTGGTGGTATCAGCAGAAGGGATAGCTTGCAAAAGTTGTTCCTGTATGTTAGACTTTTCGGAAATGTCAAAAAGAGAGGAAGTTGTTCGTGAATAAATCAAGGCGTCAGACCAATTCTATTACTTTATACTCTCATGCCAATGTCAACGGATTTGTCACTTTGAAGTCGTCATGTGAACGGATAATTCTAGCGGCCGTTTGCTGGGAACCCTCACTTGTTGAACCTAGCAATGAGGCATTTGTACAGGACTGCACTGCCAAAGTTCCGTTCGAGAAGTCAATTCCGGGGAAAGAAGGTCGGAAATGGCGAGACAAGTCACACTTGCACAGGAATACTTCATTTGCCAAGGCGCTTCTCTGAATCATTGTGTAATTGGTCCATACGGTAGAGTCATAAATGTCTGTGGAGTGTTATCGAGTGTTCGGGGACCACAACCAAGGCTCGGAGCTTACATTTTGAGCTTGATACTGACGTTGGTCGCGAGAAACCGGATTCCGGATCATAGAAGATGTGGCTAGACTTGCAGTGTCGGATGCGAGAGGCACCCGCGGTTGGCCACATACCATAACTTAGATAGTACTGGTAATAAGAGCTCGTTCGAAGCCTCGGACCTCAGGCCTCAGGGTGGACCGGTATATTAATAGTTGTAACACTAGCAGCACAGCGGTGCCATTAGCATACAGTGTCTCGTAAAAAAAGAAAGCAGTCGGCAGGTTTAGTATGTAATAAGCAAGCGTGTTACGGTGGACAGAGAACGCCACCTCAGCCGGACACACGTGCGGTGCCAGTAGTACCGTTTCTTCAAGGCAAAGGCATAACTGCACATAGCATTCTACGAACTGGCACCTGCGTCAGCACCGAGTCCGAGAACGTGTTGGTCGTTAAAGACTAGTCAGAATATTCTGCGCAAGTATTGCGAGTGCCAGCGTCGAAGAATCCGGTAGAACATCAAACCAAAGCTCTAGCGTAGAATCTTATATACCCTTAAGGCATACTCAACACTAATCCTACAGTACAACCAGATAGTCCGTCTAAAATAACGTCACTGAATCTTCCTTCTCTGAGCTTCCTCCAACACACTCTTCGGTCCGCGCTTCGCCATCGCCCACAGAAAGACGACCACGACAATAGCAAACTGAAGCCACAACCACAGCTCCAAGACGAACGACAGGAACCGTCGCTGTTGGGGCTGCTTTCCCTGACGAAGGGATACTGGCGATGCAGAAGCTGTCCTCGGTTCATCGTCTGTGAGACTGCGAGAAAGGGTATAAGTCCGATGACGGCTTATGGTATCCACAAACTCGTTTACGAGTCTTTGAGGAACTGGAGTGGAAGGACGGGCGAGATCAACAGAGCTCTCCTTCCGTGGGGCAGAAAGAAGTGTCGCTTCGAAACGACCTTCAGTCCAGTGGTTTGTGCGCATGCGAATGGTGTGCGACTTGCGACGCTTCTTGTCTGCAAGTGTTTCTACGTGCGCGTTGGGCGGACTATACATCACAGGCTCAGAATCATGAACACCTTGCCATGTGCCTGGTTGCAAGCTAACTTGTTCTGCAAACGAGGTGGAGGAAGCGGAAGGAGCTGATATATAATTAGAAGATGGGGGAAAGGACAGTGTGTCTTTCATGGAAGGAATGCCGGAATCCGAAACGCCGAGGGCGTTACAAGCGGATAGAGAAGGAGAGAGCGATGTAAGATCAATTAAACTTGGTGTGCGGAAGTGGTCATTCCCATGACAGTTGTCCCATGTAAGCCCTAGCTCATTGTCTAGAGTCTGGCCTGAGAATTCTGTGGTAGGCAATGCCGCAGCTAGAGGTAATGACAAGTCCAATTCTTCGGGAGTCACAGATTCCGTACTGGGCTGAGGGACAAAAGGAACGGCCGGTAAACCGGGAATAGCCAATGACTGCACAGACGGTGGATCACTGACATCAGATACAGTCGGGGAATCAAACAATCCAACAACAGATCGACGTGCGCGATGATGTCCAGATAGAGGAAAGAGTTCTGGAAGTATTGCGTGCCGCATACTACTCTGTCTGTCTGGATCGATGCCGCTATCGAAATAAACTGAGGGATCCGCGAGCATAGACTGACGGAGACTAGCGAAACGAATCGTCTCATCTTCCTCGACATCTTCATTTTCCTCGTGGACACCAGTATTCTCCATGCTATCATCCTCAGCCAACCAGGCAATGGCATCGGCATCGCTAAGGCTCTCATATAGGAGCTGGATGCTTGCAGCATCTCTTTGAACGGACTGCAGTGATGCCGTCGTTTTCGCTTGCTGCAACGTTATTTGTGAATTAATTTGCTCAAGCTCGCGGATCTTGTGGAGGAGCTGGGACACGAGTGCATATTCGGGCGTTGCAGGGACCGGCGCCTGAGCAGGAGCAGGAAACCGGAACTGAGGGAATGATCGAGAGAAACCATCGTATAAAGACATCTTTCTTGATAGCTCAGAAAGCTTGCTGTCCGTAGGGGCCGAACGAATCCCGGCTTCAGAAGCATGCCGGCGTAGACACTGCGATGGGCACTTGCGTTTCTCTGACCTGCTTAGCCCGGTAGATCTTCTCGAGACCCCTTGAGATGTAAGAGCCCCGCCTGGCGCAAAGTCCCGTACTTCTCCGTCACTTGTATCGCTCTCATTCCTACCTCGTAAGGCGCGGACTCGCTCCTCTCTCTCATGTCGCCTCTTTGATGCTTCCTCAGACTCGAGGTTGCGACTAACAAGTTTTGCCTTTTTCTCGAGCTCGTCGCTCCTGGCACGAGTTTTATCGAGCTCCTCTCGGAGCCCTTGAATCTCTTTCTCCAAATTGCGCAATTTCCGCCGTCCCGCTTGATCAGTCTGAACAGATTCAGATTCAAGCCTTTCTAGCTTGGCAAGGAGTTCAGCGTTCTGATCGGAAAGTAGCGCAAGGTCTGCAGGGGAGACAGAGACGCGTCTCTGCGAGCGGCGGGAGCGAGATGTACTGGTGTTCGAGTGGGAGGAAGAGATATTGGTATAATAATGGGGGGAGTGTGGAAGAGGTGTCCCAGGAGAAGCTGGAGAGGATGCTGAGGATCCGGATGGAGAAACAGACGCTGATGAAGTGGGCAAGCGGGCGAGAAGCGCCTTGTGCTTGTTTTGTAGCTCTAGATTATTTTCGTACAATGATTTACAGACGGCTGTGGTGACACTGAGTTCTACACGAGGACAACGATTTCAGCCCATTTCTTGAGAATAAAACATCAAAGGACAAACCATTTTCTCGGTCTTTAATGAGCTCGTCGGCTTTCAGGAGTAGCTCAGAAAGCTCCTCGCGGGACCTTCCATTCCACACTTGAGGATGGTTAGGAATATCGTCCCATGCAGCGATTGCATCATTGAAAGACTCTCGTTTCAGATCCGACGAATTATCCAGTGGATCATGAAGAAGCGATGTGGCAGCGTACGGAGGAGGTGGGGAAGATTTGACGTGGGTAGAAACTCTTCGTGCCCGACCTGGCGGTCGTGGCCGAGGAGTGGTCGTCACTGATGCAGACAACATATGATATAACTCAAAAGGTAGATGCAGACAACAGATATGATGGTGGTCAAAGAGAATATGCGCAAAGGATGATGATATCTGTCAATGCTCGGGTCAAATGCACATTAGCTGGTGCTTAGCGCTAGTGATGAAGCGAAAAGAGAAAAGGAGACTTGGTGACACGTTCTGTGACGTTTTGTGTCCCATGCATATGAGGCTTGTATGAAACAGTAGAAGTTCGGCTTAAACTAAAATCATCAAGACTATTATGAAATTGCATAACTGCTAGTTGCTGCTCATCGTAATCACCATAAACGCAAGGCCATCATCAAGGCCGCCTGGCGAAATGGCATCGCGTCTGACTACGACTGCGTTATCAGGAGATTGCAGGTTCGACCCCTGCGGTGGTCATTATTTTTACAATATTTATTTCGATGTTTCTTTTTTCAAACTGTGCAGCGCTGGAAAAACAATCCGGATGGAATGATTGTCTGACTCTTGGGATTCGTAGATTCACATCGTTTGACATGACCACATAAGAAACTTCCAAGTCTATCTCACACTAAGAATACTTTTGTATTACCAATGCATGAACTCACTTTCCGAGGAGGCCACGACTAATATTAATTCATTGCAGCGTGATAAAAATGACAACACATTTCTGGGAGTTTGGAACTGAAACATCAAAATATGAAGGTGACAGCGGTGCTCCGCGTTGTTTGACGCATCGCAAATTTTACACACTGGGGTCCAATTCACCCAACAGCATCGTACCGTCCTTGCTACCAGTGAGAACTGTAGACACGTCAATAAAAATAAAGTAGACAGAAGGGAAATCTTACTGATGGGCTCTTTCGGGTGGAAGTCTACACAAGTGACTGTGCCCCTGTGTCCCGGTAGCTAGAAACATGGTAAGCCACACGCAAGAAGCACCGATTGGATAACACGAACCTTGTACAATACACGCCCACTGTCAACATCCCAGACACACACCATCCGATCCGCACCACCAACCGCGACACGTTGTCCCCCATCATCCTTGCTCCATGCACCTTTCAAAAGAGTGTTCTCAAAACCAGCTGGAGCACCTTGCAACACACGGTGTATCCTCGTTGGCGAGGGCGAAAATGGGCGTACATCATGAATGATAGTATGGGATGAGAATGAAGGCGAAAGGAGGTAGGCGCCATTGGGTGATAATGCCAGCGATGTCGGCGTGTCCGTATGTCCAGACAGGGCATAAACCTGCTCACCCTTGCGCAAGTCATATACATGAATCTCGTTGTCTAGCGCGCCAATATAGAGGTTCTGCCCATCAGCGCTCCATGCGACACTTGTCGCTGGACATCCAAGTTCAAACACTGCAACACTGTTCTTCGAACCATCTTCTCCACCCTCCCACACGCGTACCGTTCCATCGTCCGAGGCGGTGGCAATGAGCTCGATACCAGCACCGCCTGCCATAGTCCGGTCCAGCGCGTTTATGATTCCGCGATGAGCACGAATTTTTCTTGTCCGCTGGCCGGTGGTAACATCCGCAAAGGACAGTATTTGGTCTGCAGATACAGTATAAAGAAGCGGTGAGAAGAGGGACCATTGAAGGTCGAGGATAGGTGCCTTATGGTGGCTAGAGAGGAGGCCGTAGTTGGTATTTGGTGGATAAGTCCTCCATAAAGCTATATCTCACTCGTGAACGGTTCGCATAAAGTACTTGAATGTTACGTACAGACGCCTCGGTCCGCTGAGCAAGCAGCAATGTTTTGTCCAGTAGGGTCAAATCTACAGCTTAGAATTTCCGCCTTCGAACTCATTAATACACCATCCTACGGACAATTGTTTACAAGTCTCACCGAGTGAGACCCACTCAAGCTAACGATAGGTGCTTCTAGGTTGCTTGTGCGTTTGACGCTTCGTATGAGACCTTTCTGTCGTTCATCGTTGCCTGATGAAATGGCAATTTGGTTTCGAGCAGGGGAGTTCGAGCGCGCTCTTTTGATGAGAGTTCCTTCTGTAAATGGCGGTGGAGAGGCGCCTCGTTTTGACATCGTGACCGAGTGTGGACCAAAGGATTTGGTATGAGCAGACTTTAGCGAATGAAGTCAAAGTCTCAAGAGTCAAAGACCGCAATAACTGACATGGTCACGTGATTCCCTTGTTTTGCGATAGCACTCATCATGTTATCACCGTCTTCCATAGACCACTTCGAAAACTCGCTCACATGGATAGTACACATTATAAATATCCTATGTCACCTCAGAGAGGGAAAATATATAACGACCGCTCTATTGTATATGCCTGCGCTGCTCAGCCGCCCACTTCACAGCATCCCTCCGCCCCTTCGTGACATCAACTCCGAACCAGATCACCATAGAGGCAGCCGTGCACATCGCAAAGAGGAACGGAAAACCCTGCCAGTTACTCCCCGTCTTGTCGATGATGACCTGTATGACATTGGGCCCTACCATGGAAGAGGCGCGGTTAGACAGACCGAAGAGACCGAAGAACTAGTGAATATAAGCGAATGCAATGGGATAGAGGAAGCCGAAATACACACCATGTTATCAAAACCTGGCGGACTAAGCTCAGCCATCATTGCCAGAGAGTACGCGTAATAGGGCGCCTGGAAGAGGCCAAACAGCACATTGTACGCCCTAAAGAGAATATAAAAACACGAGACAAACGCGGAGTCTTGACAAACCAGAACTCCCATACGTTGTGGAACCTGATGCACTCGTCAGAGGGATGATGACATCATGAAACAAGTTGAGCGACACTGACCCGAGCTTTTCTGTCCATATTCCGATCATACCCCATAGCGGAATCAAAATTGTGACCACATTCGTGACCACAAACTGTGCCATTGCCAGTCAAGTAAAGGGATCATGATAAGGTAGCAATACACACCATCTTCTTCGTGCTAATCTTCCAATATCTTTGGATATACCAAAAGGCGAGAGTGCTAATTATCGAAGTAATCGCCTGGGACAAGCCCAGGTATGTATTTTGCAGGAATGAGAAACTGAACTTGTCGTTCTGACATATGGCAACGAGGGTTCCAGTAGTATTGAGCCCCTGTCCAAAAAGATGTCAGGTGCGACTCGAGATACCGACAATCAAACAGTACGTCTGCAAGAAGAAAGTAGGAGAATAAATAAACAAAGGTGTAGGGAAGATGCTTGTATGTTTTCAGCGCAGCCCAGATCTAACATTTGCGTAAGCAAAGGTCACCGTATGGTCCGTATCCAGCTAGAAGCTTACCTGCTTCCATCCAATGGTCAGGTAATGTTCACCTTTGGGCAATTTAGGGCCTGGCCTAGGTTCCTGGAAGATAACTCGAAGGTTCTCAGCAAGAAGCCCAGAAAGACTAGCCAATGCATACTCACACCACCAGATACCTAATACTACCCAATATGTGTTGACACTAGACATCAATAGATACAACAGCTAGAACTCGCAAGCGACGGAAACTCACACCACGAGCACATAATTGTCTACCTTCGGATTGTTCGCCATCGGCAGCAAAAGCGCCAGGTTCAACAACAGTGTGGTTACAAATCCAACATTACTATGAACCTGTACAAAAGATAGTCAGCTTCTGATGACAACACGACGTCTTACACACGACGCACAGTGAAAATGTCAGTAATCCTATTCTTTTCTAACGACTCCTCTTGCTCGTAAACTTCAGGAGGAATCTCGCCGTTTTCATACTTCTCTCTCAACTGGCGTGCACGTGGTGTATTTCGTGCGAGGCGAGGGAACAGAGCAGCATAGAAAACCAGAGTAACACTGTATGAGACGAAACCAATGATGTACAGAATCATCGCAAGGACCCATCGGTTCGGTGCTGGTGCACGAAACGATTAGACTTCATAAAACGCGTGGCACCCGGAAACTCACTGGTAAGTGCCATACAAGCATACTGTGCAGCCCAACACACTACTGTGATAGCGAACAGCAACCACCGTCCGAATGTACCGTAGTCAGCAGCAGAGCCGATAGTAGTCAATATAGCTGTCATGATAGCGAAGCTAATACCATTTGCAGTCAGCACCACGCTGGAAACTGACTTTATTCCGCTACCCCAGGGAACTACGCATTGACCAGAAGCAGTATCTGCAAGACATGATGAGCCAGGGCCTGCGACGGGATCATAGCCCGCTGTCGTAGCAAGCCCTTGGAACAGGGTCTGTGTATAGCCCAAACCGACGCCCTGGTCAAATGGCACGTGAAATAAATAAAGTGAGGGATACAGGATTACCTGACCGACTGACATTACCACCATTAGAGTACACTAAATCAAACTAACTTAGTCAAGGAATAGCAGGGAGAGGAAAAGGTGCATTGGAACGCACGGTAATAGCTCCACAACTCCCTCCTGGTCACGAGCGGATCATCCTTGCTGATGGACGAGATAGCAATTTGGCTCGCGTTCAGGTCAGACGAGTCGTTCGACCTGATGTCCACAACCTGTTTTACATCAACGTCGAAGGCGCAGGCTAGATTTTCCGATGGAGGTGACGTGGACATGACAGTGGAGCTCGATAGACCGAACAAAGATGCGTGAGTGTGCTCTCTCTTTTGCATTTAATGGTTGCGCGTGCCTTATGGGGCTTAGCAGGACTCGGATCCGGAGTAATAGTAATCATCGATGCTCACTTCTGATTTAAGCTGTTTCGTGGCAAGCCTATCGTTCCCCATCTTATCAGGAAGAGAGACAGAAATCGGATATGCAAAGGTATATCCCGTCCTAGGCGTGCTCAATTCTTACGATGACGGTCAAGTTCACGGCGTGTCAAGGCATCAGCTGCAAACAATGATACAAGCCACTAAATTGGGATCGCTAAACTAACCCTAACAGCGCGTAGCGCCGAAACTATTATTACGGTACACTACCAGTGTTGCATATTGGTATCTGGCACTACATATACATTGTCCTAATTCTCAGGAGTACATCCTAAACCTTGAGAGTGTCCAAAACCTCACCATGTCTAATCTTTGATGTTCCTAAACCTTGATATCTAACAAAGACTAAGACACTCTGGAAAGGATTTAGGACTGCTAAGGTTTGGGAATATCGAGGTTTAGGCCTTAGGACTGCTGTATGAGGGCTCAAGCCGCTCGACAGACCATACAATAGCGATCCCGATTTGGTGACTTATATCACTGCAGCTGCGACTTGACACACCTTGAACCCGACAAGCTTGACATCGTAGCACGCCTTAACTTGAACATCCGAGTCGTACGTTGATTTTCATTCCGGATCCGAACAATAGATGTGCCTCGATTCAGGGTCCCAGACTGCAGCAATGTTGGGAGACGATCGGACGGCCTTTAAAGTGACTCGAACTGTGATAGGTACGACATGATTCCGCTTGTTCTATCTGCATCTTGATGGATAGACGTCGAATATTGTATCCTGCCAGGCATGGATATATCAGAAATGCCCAAACTCACTTCGAAGATAACATATATAACGATCACTCTAGTGTGTGTGCCTGCGCTGCTCTGCCGCCCACCTCACAGCATCCCTCCGCCCCTTCGTGACATCAACCCCAAACCAGATCACCACTGAAGCCGCTGTACACAACGCAAAGAGGAACGGGAACCCCTGCCAGTCATTCCCCGTCTTGTTGATGATAATCTGGATGACATTGGGTCCTACCATAGAAGAAGCGCGGTTGGACAGACCAAAGAGACCGAAAAACTGGACAATGTAAGCCGAACACAATGAGATGGGGAGTGCGACAAAGCTTGACACACCATGTTATCAAAACCGGGCGGACTAAGTTCAGCCATCATTGTCTGAGAGAATGCGTAGTAAGGCGCCTGGAAAAGACCGAACACAATGTTGTATGCCCTGAGAAGAATATAACAACACGGTAGAAAAAAGTGAATTCTTGACGAACCAGAACTCCCAGACATTATGGAACCTAATATACATGTTAGAGGGACGATGTGTGGAAGAAACAAGTTGAATGATACCGACCCAAGCTTTTCTGTCCATATTCCAATCATACCCCACAGCGGAATCAAAATTGTGACAACATTAGTCACCACGAACTGTAACAATGACAGTCAGATAAATGAGTACGCGAAAACTAGTGTTACACACACCATTTTCTTCGTGCTAATCTTCCAATGTCTTTGGATGTACCAGAAGACGAGAGTACTGACAGTCGAGGTAATCGCCTGTGACAAGCCCAAGTAGGTATTTTGCAGGAACGAGAAACTGAATTTGTTGTTCTGGCAAATGGCAACGAGGGTTCCGGTAGTATTCAGCCCCTGTCCAAGAAGATGTCAGGCGTGGCTCGAGAGACAGACAACCGAACAGTACATCTGCGAGAAGAAAGAAGGAGAACAGGTACACGAAAGTGTATGGAAGATGCTTGTATGTCTTCAGCGTAGCCCAGATCTGATGTTCGCGTGAGCCGATTTCTCAGGAATATTATGACGAATACTTACCTGCTTCCATCCGATCGTCATGTAGTGTTCGCCTTCAGGTAAACTGGGGCCTGGCCTGGGTTCCTGAAGGACAACTTGGGGGTTCTCAGGAGGAAGTATACTGAAGACAAGTTATAATATGCTCACACCACCAGATACCAAGTACCACCCAGTACGTGGTGACACTACACATCAATCAATACAACATCTCGAATACTTGATTGACAAGAAGCTTACAGCACAAGGACATAATTGTCCACCTTGGGGTTGTTCGTCATCGGCAGCAAAAGCGCTAAGTTCAGCAATAAGGTGATTATATACCCCACATTACTATGAACCTGTATTGAAAGATCGTTAGCTTTCAACGACAAAAGGCACAGAGCCCTACAACGCACAGTAGAGATATTACTAATCCTATTCTTTTCCAAAGATTCTTCTTGCTCGTAAACTTCAGGAGGAATCTCGCCACTTTCGTACTTCTCTCTCAACTGGCGTGCATGTGGGGTATTCCGTGCGAGGCGAGGGAATATAGCAGCGTAGAAAACAAGAGTCGCACCGTATGATACGAACCCGATGATGAAAAGAACCATCGCAAGGACCCATCGATTCGGCGCTGCACAAAACGATCAAACATCATGAGAAAACCGAGACGCCCGGAAACCCACTGGTAAGTGCCATAGAGGCATATTGTGCAGCCCAGCATACTACTGTGACAGCCAACAGCAACCACCGTCCGAACGTGCCATAGTCAGCAGCAGAACCAATGGTAGTAAATATGGCTGTCATGATAGCGAAACTGATACCATTTGCGATCAGCACCACACTAGAAACTGACTTTGTTCCGCTACCCCAGGGAACTACACATTGGCCGGAAGTAGTTGGTGCAAGGCATGATGAGCCAGGGCCTGCGACAGGATCATATCCCGCCGCTGTTGTAAGCCCCTGGAACAGAGTTTGTGTATAACCCAGAGGACCGACACCCTGGTTGTATAGCGTAAATAAGGAGAACGGGCCTATCAACATTCGACCGACTCACATTGTCACCATTATAATATACTGCCGTTTTGTTTTGTCGGAGAATGACAAGGGACGATGAATGTGTAGTGTAACTCACAATAGTAGCTCCACAACTCCCTCCTAGTCACGAGCGGCTCATCCTTGCCGATGGACGAGATAGCAATCTGGTTCGCGTCCTGGTCAGACAATTCGTCTGACTTGATGTCCCCGACCTGTTTTACCTCAGTGTGGAGGGCGCTAGGCACGAGGGATGGAGGTGACGCAGACATCTAACCAGGTCAAACAGAGTGCAAGCACCGTGAAACCGGAAGTTAGTATCACGGCTGGGACGATGTAAGGTAAAATTGAAAGACAGGTGATCTTGTACCGTGTCCGTTTTGGGGGACGCCGCTCCCACCCATGGCATGATGGCTACCTGATGTATTGTCCAGAGATTACTGTCATTTCGGATCTACGTTTGAGTCAACGAGGTAAGTATTACCACACTTGGGGCTTCTCAAATCTCTAATCAGGAAAGGCGTACCTTACATGGGGGCGCATCACAAGGTTGATGGTCACAAGGGCCTCTAAGTCGATAGCTGCATCCTAACTAAATTGAGCTTTGTTCGGCTTAGAAGCCTATCGTCCAACACCTTTGCGGGAAGGAAACTAGACAACGGGGAATACCTATCTTCCTTCGATTACTCTGGCAAGGAGAAACTAGAGAACATCTCAATTGAAAACGTCTCCCTAGAATGAAGGACTCGGTAATATGTCGGAAATTTGCGAAAGTGGTTACAGTGAGTCGTTCTTTGTTATTTAATCGTAAGGCCGCGGACGCGCCTTCTCCGACAGTGTTGAATCAATTTTACGCTAAGGTCTCGCGGTGATTAGGCAAGTGGAGTCCCCCAGCTCCACGCCCGAACAGATTTTATTGCGAACCTGAGAGACAAAGAGGGCTTCAATGAAGTTCGAATTGAGGTAGTTGCAAGTGGCTGTGCAAAACCGCTTGTTTCTGGACCACCATGAACGTAGCGGAGTGCCGCTGAAGGCATTTTGATTCCCTTTGCAGCGACCCTGAACGTTGGCGGGCTGCGGATCCAGTACTGAGAGGATCCGTCCTATCGTTCAGGCAACGTATGTACATTGTTTCTGCAATGCACGGAAGTCAAATCATGGTGCGTTGTTGATATCTGCACTCTTTTTTCCCTTAGTTTCTGCGCAAAGACGAACCAAGCCCTCTCAACAGCTTGAGGTTACTAGTTGTGCTGTGTTTCTGCTTCAGCAGCAGTAACCGCCATCATTTAACCCTTACAAAGGCTGAATGACGGTTGTAATTTGCAATCGGAGCACTCGATATTATGTAGTATTATGCTTTTGCTACCTGGCTCTCTACTTTAACTAAGTTACTGATAAATTACATTATTGTTCTTTCTAGGTGTGATTTAGCAAAACACGACGCACTCCACTTTGCACTACGTTTTCTCTGTACTAGGGTATCAAGTCACAGCTCCCTACCGACATCTGGTAACATCTGTATCCATACTCGGCGTCTCCCAGTAATTGCTTCAGGAGGTGCTGTTCCTCGTCTTCCAAGTCCCCCATGAGTTCTTTACATGGCCCAAAATTTTTGATCTTCTCTTCACTCAACACCTGTTTCGCCACATGTTGCCTCCACGATTCCCAAACTCTTGTATCGTTTGGGATCATGCACTCCAAGATCTTCTTCGGCTTGAAGTTCGCACGAGATCTCTTTGACATATCGACGCCTGTGTGCAAGATGAAGCATGCACATACCGCTTGCGATCCTCTGTTGGGGAGCGCAAATTTTGTGATTGGTGGTTTATCGAGTGATTTCCACAACAGATCTGTCTGAATCTTCTCGTTCTCTAGTGACGACAGAAACGAATTGTATGCCCAGGACACCACAAGTGACGACATGAACATAACCTGGCCGAACAGTGTTGCTCGAGGAACGAAGAGAAGTTGAATGAGAAACTGCGACAGGAGTAGGAGGGAGCAGATCCCGATGGCGTTGTACTTTTTATCGTTACCCATGTCCAGCACGAGTTTGCCCTTGGTTATCGATGCAACCTCTTTCTCTGCGCCTTTCAAGATGACGATGTCATTGTGCATCAAAAGAAGTCCATCTCCCCGCGGTGCAAAGGACGAAGGTTCGACAAGCTGGAAATGCAGCTTCCCTGAACCGATGACGAAGCACGACAGGCCACTCGATACCATGCCCAGGATGATCAGCCCAAACGCGAGCCAATCACGGACAAGTGCGCAAGTGAGGCTTGTTGCCACACTGCTGGCGATGGGTATAGCAGCACACAGGGCATGATAAATTTTCATCGTCGGTACGTTGCCGCCCTGCTTCAATTTCACAGAGTCGACGTCTATGATGCTCAGCGACCCTGGTGCAGTTACTCTTCCTCCGAGATGGATCTTCTCCTTGATCTCCTTTGCCTTTTGGACTGTAAGGTATGCGAGGTGTCCTGTCATAATATCTGTGCCCGAAAACACCCCAATAAATCGAGGTCCTTCCTTCCCATCCAACCCAAACACTTCTTCCGGCGTTGGATTGAGTCCAGGAAAGAAACCATCCCATAATCTAGATCTCGCCAACTGCCCAAACTTCTTGGCAACAACATAGCTTCCAGGAGAGTTGTACCACCCAAGCCAACGCCTGCCTCGGTAGAGATGGACAGTGGACATCGCGGAGAGGGCTTCTTCCCCGCCGAAGAACCCCATGACACCAGAGGTGTCAAGGGTGAAGGACACATTGTCGAGTGGGGAATTGATGAACATCCTAGAACACTTGATATTGCACCTTGGCTGCACTGTGCCACCAAGATTTTGTCCAATCTTATATGCATTGCACAGTTCCTGTGAAACTTTTTAATTGATTATGGTCCTCTGAGTCCTACGGGAGCCTACGGGCTTCCGAATTCAGGTACTCGAAATAACAGCGAACCCAATTGAAGGTCTATAATATACGTCATGTACTGCAGTAGCACAGCACGTTACACGGAGAACTGTTGGTGTGAATCGCCTTTCAATATTCAATTAGTCGATGATTGCGCTGTTTTATTAAAGGCCTGTCTTAAATCAATGGTGCCGCGTCACGGGAACATTGAACAGATGAGATGATAGAAAAAGCATTACATACCCAGTTACGCTTGCCCTCCTTTACAGAAGGCTCGAACGATTGTCTTTCCTTTTAGTCTGTAATATACTTTGGTTGCATTACCTATGCTACGCAGTACAGCGAATCCGTTACTAGTACTACCAGTCATCGCACCTAGGCACGTTTCACACTGCGCTGGTAACCTTGGGACTGATGGCATCAAGAAATTGGATCCGTTAGGCAAATTCCGAACATCGACGAGGCGTAACTTTGATTTGAACCCTGTAATCTGCTACCGCCTCGACCGTGCCGAACGCGTCACTCGCTTAGCGAACCAGATGGCGTCTCCAAGTTTTGCATTCATCCCCCGAAATATTTCCAAGGGTGGGAAACAGCAAGGTACTTCTGCTCACGTATCCTCGTCACATAAATCAGCATCGACACCTGCCATTGAAAGAGAATCAGCGCAACCAGGACCGTCCGTGAGCGACAAAGGAAAACGGAAAGTGTTTGAACAATCGGCGAAACCAGTCTATAGCGAGAAGGATATATCTATTCTTCTTGTTCTCGCGTTTTCGGACTATGCGCTTTGGCTTGACTCAGATCTGAGGAGGAAAATCGAAGAGTCTCTTCAGGGCGAGGAACATGATGCTGGATGTATGTTTCCTTTTTTTTGTACGCGTATCAGGCAGGGTTTATGTAGTCACGCAGTTTTACCTCTCAGCTACTTGATGCGTCGCGCTTTTGGTAGGGAGAACTTGGGTCAAGAATATATGCCGACTGAAGCAAACGCGGTAAAGGCAATTCGGACCTACGCTGGCGACGTGCTGGAGGTTAGAGTGCTTGTGTCTGCTCCATCTGCGTCTGCATGGTACCCTTCCTGGAAGCCAGAGAGGGACTCGATCGGTGGTTATGAAGTACGGAGGAAGGATTGGTCGACCCTATTGGATAACGCAACTCGTGAATTCACTCGGAGTCAGTGGGACGATCGTACAATTTACATGGTAGGTACGTCCCTTTGACAGAGGACCATAATCTGATGATAGTAGGAAAATATACCTGCCCAATACCACACAATACCTGGCATCATTCGATTTGCGCAAGGCTTACTGTCTCAATGTCCGGGATCGTCGGCCCCGATTCCAATCCAAAATGTCACACTTCCTCCGCACCACTTAGATAAAACTGAGGACCGCCCAAAATGTAAAGGCTTCGCACTCGTTACTCTATGTAATGCAGAGTTGTGTCAGATTTTCCTTGAATCGTGGCTTTGGACGCGGCCATTCCAGCCTGCCGAATCAGACGACTCTGAAGACAACTCGGAGACCAAAGAAGCCTTTAAATTCGGATTTCGTACTCTACCAAAAGCATGCTGGGATAGATTGAACGAGGAGTATCTCGCTTACCGCCAGAGATTGATTAACGAGCTCGCGGATGCCAACGAACCCCCACATATCTCACCCAACCCCGATGTACTGGACGTCGCTGATGACGTTTTGGAAGACACCCCTCCGCCGCCTAGGAACGTAACAACTATGTACTCACCGTACCCCTTCGGCTGTCTCGTCTTTGCCCGAAATCTGCATATTGAAACAAATAAGACCACTCTTCGAGCGCTATTCGCTGCCACATTCGAGTCGTCTGCTGTAGATCCCGCCGGTATCGACTATGTCGATTTCAACAAAGGAATGGACTCTGTAAGTCTTAGATATTTCATGAGTATCCACCCTTACAACACCGTTAGTGCTATCTTCGGCTTGCCTCGCCTGAGCATGGACGCATTTTAGTTGACCGCTTCTCTAGTCAGCCTGTGGTACAGTCTCACGGCCTTGACGACATAGGCAAGACTCCCGGAGCGTCCCAAAAGGCCATCACAACGGAGATTATCGAAGGGAAAAAGGAGGAAGTTTATTGGGAAAAAGTTCCAGAGAAAGTCAGACGACAGGCTGTGGAGAAAGCAGTGAAAGCTCTTGGCAAACAACCATCGGCTCCCGCACACGCTGTATATGAACACTCCGAGGAAAGCAGGCCGCGGAAAAAGAGAAATCGCGGCTAAATTTATAATGTTGGAAGCATTCCCCACTCCCGACGACATTAGTGGGGGAGGGCTCTTGTCCAACACGATTGGTTTCCCATCTCCCAAAACCTCCGTCAGTTACGCCCGTGTTTGGGCCTTTTCGGTTGCAATCATTTGACAGCTTATTTGGTAGAGTTGTCTGTGTCTGCTTGCTGAGCCGCTTTTTTCCATTATGCATGCCTTGGTGGGCCACTCCCGTATGTCTTGAGATTTCCGTTATGGGGTGTTGTAGAGTTTCGCGTTGATCTCTCTGTTGACATCTCTGTATGGTGCCTGGGCCTTGCTGCGCAATCGAAAGTAGACAAATTATGTTCCGCCTCGACATTCAAGATAAACTATACAGCATCGGAACGAAATGACTTGGTTCAATTTCTCCACCTTTAGCTTTCAAGTCATCCTCGGTCGCATTAGAGGAGCCAACGACCGAAATAGTGTCATCAATGAAGCTTCAGCGAGGCTAGGGAGGTTACATCATTTTCCCGACTATCAGCTCACTCTGTCCTTAGCCTGCGTGCATTCTTCTGGCCCCATTATAGAATTTTGTTTGGTGGTGAATCCCGATAGTTTTGGTCAGTCTGGTGAGAATGTAAGTTGGTACGCACCTCAATTTATCTTATGTTTCTGAGATGGCATGAAGGTTTTTCATTGACAGACTATCACATAAAAGAGTTTCGGCGTAATGGCTGGGCCCAGCCGCTAAAGTGGACCTCCGAGGATCTACGCATTGCAAAATATTATCAGGAGGTTTCGAACCAACTCCAAGAGAAACAGATTTTGACTCTGTTCTGGTAACCCCTTGGCTTAAGACCAGTTATATGCACCTCCAAGGAAAACCATCCATAAGTGATTCAACGTATGTTCTGGTACACAAAAATCCTTGACATTGACAGGTTTCGATCCTGCACTGGCGTAGTCGAAGAGACAGAGTTAGAGTCTGTTGTAGTGGCCACTTTGGCAGGACGAAGTTGAGACGAAGTTGAGATGAACCACCGAGGAAACCACCCATGGACGAATCGTCAAGGCGTATTCTGATCGAAGAAAAAAGCCTCTAATCGGCAGGTTTCGAACCTACACAGTCTAGGAGAAACAGATTTTGATTCTGTTGCGGTGATCACTTGGCTAAGACCAGTTAAGATGAACTTGCGAAGAAAACATTCATGTGTGAATGACCAACAAGGTGCGTTCTTGATAGTAAGGAATAAGCTTGTCATCTGCAGGTTTCAAACATGCGCAGTCTAGCCACTAAAGTGGACCTCCGAGGATCTACGCATTGCAAAAATGTTGTCAGCAGGTTTCGAACCAACTCCGAGAGAAACAGATTTTGACTCTGTTCTGGCAACCCCTTGGCTTAAGACCAGCTGTATGGACTTCCAAAGAAAACCATCCAGAAGTGATTCAATATGTGTTCCGGTAGACAAAAAACCTTGGCACTAGCAGGTTTCGAACCTGACCTGGCGTAGTCGAAGAGACAGATTTAGAGTCTGTTGTAGTTGCCACTTTGGCAGGACGAAGTTGAGATGAACTGCGAGGAAACCACCCATGAACGAATCTTCAAGGCGTGTTCTGATCGAAGAAAAAAGCCTCTAATCGGCAGGTTTCGAACCTACGCAGTCCAGGATAAACAGATTTTGATTCTGCTATGGTGACCACTTGGCTAAGACCAGTTAAGATGAGCTTACGAAGAAAACACTCATGAGTGAATGTCCGACAAGGCGTGTCCTTCATAGTAACACATGATAAGCTTGTCGTCTGCAGGTTTCAAACATGCGCAGTCTAGGAGAAATAGATTTCGATTCTGTTGCGATAACCACTGTGTCCAGGACGCTTCCCAAGTTGAGATGGACGTCTACGAGTCGAAGAACATCATGCATTGACAGTAGGATCATATATGATTAAATAGCGCTCATCTGCCAATGCAAAATAAAAATAGAAGACTAGTTTGTGTTTAATTCGATGTACATGCCAGGAATAAGTGAGTCGGGGATGGCGCCGGCGCCGGCACGTACGATAGTAATGGGCTGGTAAGTAAAAGTGCATTGCGCCCCTAGTACAACATATCGTTACACTGTGGAAGTACAAAATCATGAGTTTGCTATCACATGTGAAGTATTAAAACGATCGTACGCTTACAGGCCATAGTCTAGAGACAAACATCACAAACTTGCCATTACAAGTAACTCGCGATCTCTCTCATAGTGAGTCTATTATGCATGTTCATGCACCAACACTTCTCCAACAAGGCCCAAAGTGAGTCATCCAAGCCCCGTTCTGCAACGACTGGGTCCGTGGGCCGAGGTGGAGTTTCGCCATCACAGACCTTAAGGATGACTTGAGTTGCGAGGTGAACCGACACCCAAGGTTCTTTGTGGGTCATAAGCTGTGAAGGCTGTTCAAAACATGGCTGACCAACCAAACGTGATAGAAGTACCTCGAGCACGGTCATACTAAAGGCATAGACGTCGGACGCCATTGTACGTTTGCCTCCGCTCCTGCACAGCTCAGCAGGACACCATCTCAGAGACTCCTGGTTAAGAGTGCTGCCATTGCTGACGTCGAAGTAGCTCATAATCTCTTCCTCGAGCTATATTGCTCGGATAAGTCAGAGCGTAATGATTGATGTGAGAAGAGACGTCACCCTTGCAAAACCGAAGTTAGAAAGCAGTGGCCTGCCGTCCGGGCTGATGGCGATATTGAACTATAATGAGGTAAGGATCCTAGTTGTTGGCGATTGACGTCATGACTGACCGCTTTGATATCACCGTGAACAACAGACATACTGTGCAATAATTTGATGCCTTCGACAATGCCTTTCAACTACAAAATCAGGTCAAAAACACTGCTTTCATCGATTAAAAGCAAGGTATGTACAATATACCGGTGGTCAACCTCGGGGTGTTGATTGACGTAGTCTTTCAAGGTCCCGTTAGACATCCAGGGGCTTACGGTGTAACTGCTATAATGTCAGGAACGAACGCGAGTTTCTGAGGAAGGAAAGACCCACGGATATTCCCCGTCGCTCTGACAAAAACCGTATATCGTGAGGATGTGTTCTCCTTTATCTGCCTCGAACACTCTCCTCCAAATCTCCGCCTCCGTTTTGAACCTCTGCAAATTAATTAATTGAGCGTCCACGACAACGACAACAACGACATTAAGATAGTGTACCTTGAGCGTCTTAGGTGTAGCATAGACTGCACGCAGGACTCTGATGGCAACCTTCTCCTCATTAAGGTAGCATCCTTCCCAGACATCGGTCCGACTCGTTCCATTCACAGCATAATTACTGGTACGTCTCACTTCCCCGCGTTTCAAGTTCATGTTCGGAAGTAAACTTCTAGAACTCCGGAGAAGATTATACAAGTTACTTTCCAGACCGTGCTCAGCTGCTGTAGAGATGTGGCGCGGAAGATTCTGTCGATGAAAATCAGATGAACGGTTCAAGAGACTGGAGAATGTGGTATTAACCTCTTGCATCACTGTCAAGATCTGGTTTACAGCGGCGGTTTGTTGCATTTGGTTATTCATGAGAATCTCTTGCTTGTTTCTAAGGTCCCCGAGATATTGGATCATATATTCGTTGTCGATCCTTCGGTTGTCTTCGAAGGCAGACTGCCATCTGTGAATCTCGAAGTGCGAGGTTATCTGGTCAAATAAGTAGATGAACTGATGGACAATAGCTGAGGAACAAACACTTGAACTTACCTGTAACCTGTTTAAGCAATCAGATATCTCAAGATGACACTTTTGGATGACTCCAGCGAGTTCATCCTGTTTGACGAATAACTTCATTCGAGACATCAAGCACCATGGAGTCATTCTGTCGAGGATGCCTTGGATAGTGCTAGCTAAGTTATAAGCTTTCTTTCAGGCAACAACATCTGCATGCTACCAACCTTTGTGCGCCTGAGCAAAACCTGATTTTGTCATCCGGCGACGTGGTTTCGCCCTCGCTCTGGATGATAGTCAGCAAACTGAGGCAGCGTTCCTCGAGTTGTCGCATGCCATTTCTGTCACAATAATCATTGCGGTCAGTGGAATGAACCAGTGTGGCAAAATGATAGGTACTTGTTGGACTCTGCTTTAGCCAGCAGGTTGATGAGGGTAGTTAGAACACCGAATGCTGGACCAAGCCATGGACATGGAGTAGACTGTGTTGCCTGAGACAGCGCTGAAGCGGGATTGATGTGAAACCGGGGGGACGCGAAAGTCTCCATGATTCTTGGTCAATAAGACGCAGTCGTATATAAGAGGGTGCGCCGCCGGAAACTGGGCAGTGATTGTTGCACTCCACATGCTACTTGAGCTCTTTTATAGAGAATTTACCGGGACTTGTTGACCCACAAGTGACCACAGCCTGCCTGGTAGGTTCGAGGCACTGTACATGTCAATCAGTTGTTCCAGAGGAAGATATCCATGGAACTTGTCTATAGAAGGAACCAACCCCTTCTATCCCGTCACCTGTTGGCTTAACATCTTCAAAAGCTGAAGCTCAAGCTTTGAAGGACAACATAGTACAAGCCTACAAGGAACATTTTGGGAGGACTGACTCTAGCTCTCATTGATATGACAAGAGAAAAAGCCAGAAGCGGAGATAACAACCCGAGAACAGTATACAGCAGGCATAAACACGTGGTAACATGATTACTAGTACGTATGATATGAAGTCAAAACGGTCATGGCACCACAAAACCCACTACTGCTGTAGCGGGAATATGCATGGTGATCAATAAGGTATCGTTGTGATCTGCGTGGAAGGAACTACCATGTTCCTTCGTACCAGTAGGTCAAGGGGAGGCTACTATCTATCCCCTTCTGCGAGGAGTCTATCCCGTACGCGCATCAAGGCCTTTCCAAGTTCGTTGGCACCGTCACCTGAAGGGCCATGACCCCAGTACGTATCATTGGCATCGGCATACACCAAATCAGCAAGGCCCGTGCGCAAAAGCAAGGTCCGAAGGTGCGGATGTTGCTTGAATTTGAGAAACAGCACATCTTCCATCTGTAAACACGAAAAGTCAATCTATCAGAATATTTGTCAATGAAAACAATCTCACAACCCTCAAGAACACCTGGCCCCAATCTGGTCGCACGTGGTCTTGAAGACTAGCCGACAACGGGTACATGTCACCGACATCGGTGCACGTTCGGATACGCTCCTGAAGGTTAGGGTGTTCCGTAAACTTCATCGCCTCAAGGAGGTGCATCGCAGTCGGGTACATCTTGTTTTTGTACAGCACTCGGTGTTGTGAGTGATTTACAAATCCGCTTAGTTCACCTGTATGATCAAACTTGATGGGTGGTCCGCGATCGGGAACTGGCATATTTTGCAGTGGGGCTCCATTTCCATTGTATGTGTTTGTCCCATGGGGCACGGCTGCAGTTGGTGGTATAACGAATGATGTCACGGTATTAGAACGATGATGACCGCCAAATTCGCTATCGCCCGCCGATGTACTGAAAGCGCGAAAGAGTCCCTTCCGCGATTTACCCTTGCGCTTACTACTAGAGCCAAATAGGTTTCCTAGACGCGATATCGGACCTGCTGGTTGAGCCAGCATATTTTCCATTTCTTCCATGTGTTCGACGTTCAAGGAGAGGGTTATATCCTTTGGGAGTTCCTGTAAAACTTGACGATATGGGGTAGTGTCCCATATGTCTCTAGGAGGAGAGGGAAGGGGATTTCTCCGCGTTGCCATTCGTATGGGAGGGACAGTTGGAGGCCTAAATGGTACATCACCCAAGTAAGGCTCGGGCATGGAAATAGGGTGATCAGCTGGTTGATAGAAGTCGGTGAATCTCGGGCGAGATGACGAATTAGCCGTACGCTGTGCGTCAGGTATGACGGGGGGAGGAGGCACAGGCATGGAAATAGGGTGATCAGCTGGTTGGTAGGAGTCAGTGAATCTCGGGCGAGATGACGAGTTAGCCATACGCTGTGCGTCAGGTATGACGGGGGGATGAGGCTCAGGCATGGAAATAGGGTGATCAGCTGGTTGGTAGAAGTCGGTGAATCTTGGACGAGATGACGAGTTAGCTGCACGCTGTGCGTCAGTTATGACGGGGGGATGAGGCTCAGGCATGGGAATAGAGTGATCAGCTGGTTGGTAGAAGTCGGTGAATCTTGGACGAGATGATGAGTTAGCTGCACGCTGTGCGTCAGTTATGACTGGGGGAGGAGGAACAACCGGATCTCCCCGTCGACCGGTCATATCGGGAATGACAGGGCCTGGAGTCGCCCGATTGTCTACTTGTGGCTCGGGCATGCGCACAGTGGGTTGTGAGTGAGATGAATAATCATTCATATTAGGAGGAGGAAAAGCTGTGTCTCGTTGGGGTTGCACGTTACTGATAACAGGGGGCGGAGGAACAACGGGATCTCGTCGACCAGTCGCATCAGGCATCACGGGGCCATGATTGTTTGTAGCTATAGAAGGCTCTGGCATGTGTACCTGCGGCACTGCAGATGGAATAACTGGTGCAGGTGGCTGATGAGCTGCGTTTTGAAAAGTAGCGACTGGAACATATGGTTGCGGCATAACCACAGGCTGCTGCATAGGAACCATGGCCACTGGCACTGGGTAATACCCGGTCATTTGTGGATACGCAGATTGTACCTGTGGGTCTTTTCATCCGCCACTGTCAGGAAACGACTGCTCTCACGAGACTGCCACGCACAATACTGGAACCCATAGGCTGCGGTCGGAAATCCATTGGGATATTGCTGATACAGTTCTGGGTGTGCTTTCTCCTTGCCCTTCTTCGTCCTGACTGAGGACCAGCTTGTCTGCATTCCGCTTGAGCTGATGTTTGGAACTGGAAAAGGATAGGGTCTATGCTTTGAGTGTCCAGCGCCCATATTGGTGGCGATGTCGCTAATATGTGATTATGTATAAACACGAGTTCGAAGGAATACCAGAAGCACCAACGTCGGCAATCTGTAGATGTTATAATCGAACCGTGGGCATGGGGAAGATACGAAGTCGAAATACTACTGGTGCAAGACTTGCGCAAAACAGCACACGTTGAAGCTGTTGAAGAGTTGTAATATTCCGTCGATCTGCAACGTTCAATTGACTTTCAAAGCATGTACGTACGCACGGTTGACTCGGAAAAGTTTGATCAAGTCCTTGTCAAATTTTGGATATATCCTTGCATAACATAAATGTGGTGGGAACTACAACAAGTTTGCATTTGGTAGCTAGAGCAACAATGAATGTACAAGTAAACGATATCAGTCGTAGCGAGAACCTCTGCGTCGCGGTGGGCTCCTTGATCGCGAACCCGATGGTGATCGTTTACCACCTCTGCCACCCCAACCGCCTCCTCGGTGAGGGGGTGAATCGCGTCTTGGGGGCGGACGTCTCTCCGAATCTCTATTGCGGTCAAAGTCGCGATCTCTCCCAGCAAAGTCTCCACCCCTTCCACCACCACCACCTCTTCCTCGTGGGCCACTGGGAGGAGCAGGGTTGGAGTCCCCTCGCCAATGACCCCCACCTCGGCCAGCAGGGGCTGCTGCTCCCCAACCTGCATCACTCTGTCGTGCTGCTGGTGCGGATCTCCAGCCATTTTGAACGGGAACCTTGACGGTGCTCTCTGCCTGAGTAGCTGCGGCTACTGCAGCAGCGGCAGCTTTTGGAAGGATAATAGAGACACAAAGATAGTCTCCTGGCACAAATCGGAGTTCATCGAGCGTCCTCTCCTCTTTCTCCCGCTCTGTCTGCTCTCTGGATTCGCCATCCATGTCATTGAGCAGGCGCGCCGCAGGGCTGTCGACGGTACCCGGCTCGCCCAGAATATCGCGAGAATAGACTATACCAAGCTCTTTCTGTGCAAAGCGTCCTCTGTTTGCTGCATCTGCGTATATAGCGCGGAAGGAATAACGAGCCAGAGGGTGGCGAAACTCTGGTATTTGAGGTGCAGCATTTCGGAGAGTCGTCAGTACTTCACGCAAGGTGGCATCTTTCCTAGTCATGGGGTCAAAAGAGAGTCAGAAAAAATACACCTGCAAGCTTACCAAGTGTAAATTTGTTGTTCATCCGTGGTTGGTAGAGTGTTCTCCTCGAACAAGGTTAGTCTGTGGAATGATCCAACCTTTACAAAAGTTCGAATGAGGAATGGGGCCGTCTAGTAGAGAACAACAACAACTGAGGATTAGCGCTATAAGCTACGAGGATTTTAAAATCACCTTCTCTCTCGAGACAATAGGCTGTCCCGCTGGCGTCGTGGTCTCCATGTCGGCCATTTTATATTGAGACGTTGCAGCTGGATTGCACTTGAGTTTTGACATACGCTGCTTGCTTATATAATAATTACCTGTTTTAGCTAACCACGCTGCCAGTTACACATGAATGTTTTACCGAGCAATGGATCCTTCCAGCAGCATTCGGTGTGCAATAACGCATTATCCACCAACTGGAAGATTCATCTGCCACGTCGACTCTTTCAAGTTGCAGGTCAGTAAAGGGTCAGCAACGACTATACATAGCAACTTTGTTGACCCAATCCAAACAGGCTATGGCAGAAGCGTGCAACTACTTGAATTAGTTCAAAACGCCCAATTCCAGCCTCACGTGGGAGGGAGATATGTATAGCAAAGCATAATCTCGTGGTAATCCCTGTTGCTGAGATAACGAATAGAAGTTTCTGTCATGTGTATCAGCCTGCCGCCCGGAATCCGGATCTGCAGACTCATGGCATATGCATTGTATTATTGCTTATCGGCTCAGAAAGAGACGCCCAGGAAGTCGTCCACTGACTCGGAAGTTCATGTGATCACACAGGGCTGACCCCCGGCATTCACATAAAGAGGACATAACACGCTTGTCTTTCACACCTTTACCGCCATGGCTGGTAGTTATGAACTCCTGAAGAGTGGAGATGACACCGAAGTCCAATCACCCAAGTCATATCGCACCACACGTCGTGTCGCGATCGGGCTCGTCGCATGTCTGGCGTTGATAACGCTTTCTTTTCTGCACGTTCATCCTCCCTTATCAGTAGATCTCAGAGCACAAGATAATCATGACGGGGACTCCGTGAAGGCTTGTTCTTCACCCGCGCCCCTTACTGCCCGTCCTCCGGCTCCGATCAATCCATGGGCCTCCCTCACCATCGAGCAGGTCGTTCAGATCCAGAAGTGGTTGGAGGAGCCTGCCCGGGCCCTTAACCTGACGCGCGGAGCTGTGTCAAAGCTATCGGACAACCACATATTCATGATAGAAGCGTACTACCCGCCTAAAACCAGCGTCCTTAGTTACTTCTCATCATTATCCCCTTCGGACATCCCGGAAAAGTATGCGCGGGTCACAATCCACCACGGTTCTGCACCGGAGCCTGTTGTAAAGGATTATCTTGTTGGACCGCTCCCTATTGGGCCATCCACTCGCATGGAGCATTTGACGGAGATATACCATCTCGACGCCATTCCGCACAATGCACGTGGCTTTGATTTGCGTGACTGGACTGCTCCGGAAATTTTTGAGAAGATGGCGGCCCCCATAATGGACGCATACCAGGTCATCCGTATCATCTTATTTCTGTACATGCTTCTTACATGAAGATTGTTTTCAGGAACTTCTGGGCGGCACTCCCCAGGACACTCTTACTACGGCAGGCAGTGGGCCGTTCAGCTTTGACGGTTCATTCAGACGCATGTGGCTCAGCTGGCGGCGTAACACGCCCGGATTCTTCTTACACCCACTCAACTTATATCAATATGTTGATATCAGCGGTACCGATTCCTCGCAATGGGACCAGTTAAAGGTATGCTCTCAAATATGATCTCACCAAGACTTTATGTGCTCAATTTGGTCTTAGATCGTGTACAACCACCAAGTCTTTAGCTCCGCAGAATCTTTCATGGAAGCGTTTCACAATGGCAGCCTCAAACGTGTCCCTGTTATCGACCCTGACACCGATTTATCGTACAGTACTCGTAAACGTATTGGTGCCCAACGCGATCTCGATCATCTTCCTGGACCTCGTTCGGTGTCGTTTGCAGGTCTGAGGTTTAGAGTGGATCATGATCTTCAGTATGTCAGCTGGATGGGCTGGGGCTTGTACCTTGGTTTCGACAGAGACATGGGCTTGAGCTTGTGGGACATTAGGTTCCGTGGTGAGCGGATTATTTATGAGGTAAGATGTACTCGACGTAAACTATCCATCTATGCAGTATCCTGATTCCTACACAGCTCAAGCCTCAGGAAGCTCTTGCACAGTATGGTGGGTGGTTCAATGCTGGTTTCCGCACTCCAGTTCGTCTGATAATATTCTCTAGCGGGCAATGATCCATTCCAGGCAACGACCGCTTGGCTTGATCGCTACTTCGGCATGGGGCAATCCGTTCGTGATATGTTACCAGGCTATGATTGTCCACATGAAGCCGTGTATCTGCCAGCGACCACGTATTCAATGGATGGATTAACCACACGACAACGCGCAATTTGCATCTTCGAGCATGATACCGGACGACCTCTTACGAGACATCTGGGTTATGAAGAAAACGAGTTCGGGGCTGTCAAAGGTTATGAGCTCGTGATTAGAAGTATTTCTACTGTCGGAAAGTGTGTGATTTTGTCTTTCTGCGGGATGATACTGAAGCTCGAACCCTAGTTATGATTACTGTGCGTGCAGTGTTTCGCCATCTTTGTGATGTTGACCAAATTCTGTGTTGTTTCTTGTAGTGGTAAGTGATGAACCAAGTGCTATCATCATCACCGACCTCGTCATTTGTGTAGTTTGATTATATCTTCCATCTTGACGGAACCATCGAAGTCCGCCTCTCCGCTTCCGGCTATTTGCAAGCTGGTTTCTATGATGAAACACAAGGGCAATATGGCAATCGAATTTGGGAAACCAGCAGTTTGTATTTTTACCCGTCCCTTATATCAACCTAACATGTTATTAGTGGGTAGTCTGCACGACCACGTTATCAACTACAAGGTCAACTGCTTCCCCTGTGATAAAATTTATAACGTTGACGATCCATTACAGGTTGACCTTGATGTAGCGGGTACAACGAACTCGTTGTTGAAGACTACTTTGAGTCAAGAGGCAATCACTCAGCCTTGGTTTGAGGATGACTGGGGAGATGAAGTTATCCAGCAAGTAGTCACAAGAGAGTATATCGATAACGAGAACGATGCCTTGTTGAAATTCCCGGCAAACTTCCAGGGCGGCTATGCAATTGTAAATCAAGAGGAGACCAACAAGTGGGGAATATCGAGAGGATACGCCATCCATCCAGGCTATTCTCCTATCCATAACGTATGTATGTTACTGAGAATGTCGTGACAAAGCCTGAATTCTGGATTGCAGACGGTTGTTGGTTCTAAGCGGCTCCTGAAGAACGTGAACTGGGCGCGCTACAATCTGGCTGTCTCCCGTCGCAAGGAGACAGAACCATCCTCAAGCAGCATGTGGAACTTTAATTTGCCCGGTAGCCCTCCTGTCGACTTCCACAAGTTCTTCGATGGAGAGAATATTACACAAGAAGATCTAGTTGCTTGGGTGAACCTTGGCATGCATCATCTTGTTAGTGGCTTGCTTAATGAAGTACATCGTGCGGCCTCATTATTTTCATTTTATAGCCCCAATCAGAAGATGCACCTAACACACGAACGAACACAGCGACGTCAAGGTTGGCTTCACTGATTTCTGCCATATGGAATAAGCACTGATCAACAGTCTATCAGCTTCTTCTTGACCCCTCTCAACTATTTCGATCACGATGTATCTATTGAGTCGACCAACGCTGTCCTCCTGAAGAACCCAGAAAATCCTGGTGACCCCTTCACATATGACGACTATGGTGTTCAGCCTGCCCACTGCCTGCCGGAACACCCGTCACCCTTCGAGTACCATCCGGCGAAGATGTTCGACCTGGATGGAAGGCCTGCACCTGCTTTGTCAATCGAAGACATGCGGAAGGCCTCAGAGTTATATCATCGCATCAAACTTGAGTTGTAAAGCCTTATTGCAGATAGGAAGGTGGTGTAGTGATCCGGTAGCTAACAATATGACTTCTTTCAACACGCGTCCGTAAGGCTGTCGACAAAAGGAGGTTCAGTTCCTGATCCGTCTTTCATCTTAGACTAACTCCGCAACGGGTAGACGCGTGATGGTGGCATGGTGCACACGCGAATTGTGTATTTATGGTTTAGCGTCCTGTTCAGTCTCACACGTATCTCTTCATCTGTCTGCCATCATGGCCAGAAGATACGAGCAGCTGAAAACTGTATCCTTGGATGAACCCAAGCATGAGTCAACGCGAGCACCGAACAGGATCACCTCTCTTCGTCTTGGCCTTTCATTCATCCTCATCCTTGTACTGGCTTCGCTGACCGTCATCCAGGTTAGGCCCTCTACCTCTCGCTCCAAAATCGGTTTCGGAGGTACCAAAACACTTGAGGGTGGCACTGGTTATGATGAAGATGTTAAGATTTGTGCATCTAATGTTCCACCTCCCGCTCGCCCACCAGCTCCAATCAACCCATGGGCTTCTCTTACCATCGATGAAATAGTGGAAATTCAAAATTGGCTCCTAAGTGACCTAATGAACCTAAACCTTACGCGGGGAGATACAGCTCGGCCATCCGATAACTCCGTCTACATGATACAGACATACTATCCTCCTAAGGCTGACGTTCTCAAGTACTTTTCGTCTTTGGATCCTCGTGACGCACCTGCAAGGTTCGCTCGGGTTACCATTCACCATGGCGGGGCCGTAGAACCCGTAATTAGAGATTACCTCGTCGGCCCGCTCCCGGTGGGGCCGGCTACGGAGATGACGCATTTGACAGAGATTTACCACACCGAGACTCTTCCCTATAACGCCCGGGGATATGATGCCCTTGACTGGAATTTGCCCGAAATTAGCACCAAGATAGCAGCTCCCCTGATGGATGCGTACAAGGCGAGTCGTTTGCATCGTCTGGCTTACCTAGTCTTCCTCATACTTTATCAGGAGCTGCTAGGTGGTTTGCCCAATGATACCATTGTTGCTGGAGGCGCTGGGCCGTTTGGTTTCGACGGATCGTTTAGGCGCTTCTGGTTAAACTGGCAAAGAGACACGCCCGGATTTTGGTTGCATCCACTGAATCTTTGGCAATATGTCGACGTCAGTGGTACTGATCCTTCGAAATGGGATCAGCTGAAGGTAAATTCTCTTTTGGTTTTAGTGAATGCTCTCGTGCTTAATCATATTCGCTAGATCGTGTACAATCATCAAGTATTTGACACAGCAGAATCATTCATGGATGCGTTTTGTAATGGTACGCTCAAGCGTGTACCTCCAGTGACAAAACAAGAAGCAGACCTCTCTTGGAGTACACGAGAACGTATTGGTGCCATACGCGACCTCGACAACCTTCCAGGACCTCGTTCCGTATCTTTTGCTGGGTTGAGGTTTAGGATTGACTATGACCTGCAATATGTCAGTTGGATGGGGTGGGGACTTTACCTGGGTTTCGATCGCGACATGGGACTAAACTTATGGGACATACGTTTCCGAGGTGAACGGATCATCTACGAGGTAATTGTTCATTTGTCTACTGTATTATTTTAACTATCTGACTAATATTCAAACTAGCTCAAGCCTCAAGAGGCATTGGCACAATACAGTAAGCTTTCGAATTTGGATCGAAGGGAATATAACTGACTTGTGTAATACAGCTGGAAATGATCCCTATAAGTCGAGCACTGCACTTCTAGATTCGTATTTTGGCATGGGGCAATCTGTTCGCGACCTGCTTCCAGGATATGATTGCCCAGACGAGGCGATTTACCTCCCAGCCACCACTTTTTCGGCAACAGAGATGATGACAAGGAAGCGAGCGATATGTATCTTTGAGCAGGATAGCGGACGCCCTATATCAAGACATCTTGGTTTTGAGCGAAGTGAATTTGGTGCGGTCAAAGGTTACCAGCTCGTCATTAGGAGTGTTGCTACCGTTGGAAAGTAAGTGACATTATGATAAATGTTCTCCAGGATGTATGTACTCAGCACGTTGCATTTAGCTATGATTATTGTGAGTGTCATGATCAGCTTCCGTCTTCCAAGATTCGATTATTGTTAACCCTTTTTAGTGGTAAGTGCTTGTCGCTCGGTCAACGATCATATACTTACACGCGAGACCCCTTCTCAAGTTTGAATATATTTTCCACATTGATGGAACTATCGAAGTTCGTGTTTCGGCATCCGGATACCTTTTAGCAGGGTTCTGGGATGACGAGCAAGGAGCTTACGGAAGTAAAATCTGGAACACCACTCGTATGCCATCCTCCGATACTTTCAAAGCATATTACTAATGTAAATAACCAGTTGGAAGCCTCCACGACCATGCCATCAACTTCAAGGTTTTGAAGAACCATATGACATAGTTCATGACCTAAAGCTTTTTTTGCAGGTCGACCTTGACGTAGGAGGAACGCAAAATTCGCTGTTGAAAACAAGTCTTAGCCGGGAAGTGACCACCCAATCATGGTTCGACGACGACTGGGGCGAGGAAGTGATCCAACAGAAGATCACTCGTGAATACATCGATAACGAGGATGAAGCCCTGCTGAGATTCCCTACTAATTTCCAAGGAGGTTATACTATTGTGAACACTGACGAAACCAATAAATGGGGGATTCCTAGAGGATACGCAATCCATCCGGGATACTCGCCGGTTCATAATGTGGGCAAAACACATTGAATGTGCCTGTATTGTCTTAACAAACACTCTTCCAAGACCATCGTAGGATCTAAGCGTCTACTCAATAATGCCAACTGGGCGCGTTATAACTTGGCAGTGTCTCGTCGCAAGGATACAGAGCCGTCTTCCAGCAGCATGTGGAATTTTAACCTTCCAGGGGCTCCCCCTGTTGACTTCCACAACTTTTTTGACGGTGAAAATATTACCCAACAAGACCTGGTGACTTGGATTAACGTCGGGATGCACCACCTAGTAAGTTCGTCTTCTAGTATTTTGATGCAGAGCTAACCTACTCAATAACAGCCTGCATCAGAAGATGTTCCGAATACCAGGACTAATACAGCCGCTTCAAGGTTAAATCCTAGCTATGCATTGATACGACGCGCTGACTCACTGTCATATAGTTTCTTCCTGACCCCTTTCAATTATTTCGACTACGACGTTTCGATCGAGTCTGCCAATGCAATACTGCTTCAACCTCCCAAGAAGCCAGGAGACCCGTTTTCTTATAATGATTATAACGTTCATCCAGCCCACTGCGTCCCGCAACCACCTGCCGCATTCGAGTACTATCCTGAGCAGGTGTACGACTTGGATGGGAAACCCGCACCTCCCTCAACGGTGGAAGAGATGAGGAAGGCTTCTGAGCTCTACCTTCGTATCAAGTTGGAGCTTTAACCAGAAATTCAGAGTGCTAACTTGGGATCATTGCAGTTAGCTACAAGTAGTTTGTTTATGTAAGATTAAATCCGTCGGGAATCGAAGTATTTGACGTTGTAATCAGGGAAACTTTTCTCCCATAATGATTGCAAGGCATTATAGTGAGTTCGTCAGGGAATTGCGAACAGATCGACGTAGTTATGAGACGTGTTAGTGGGTAACACGAAGATGAATATGAAGTTTTGAGGCGAGGACTTTCTGAGAGGCGTTCGATCGTACTCGGAGCGAGGAATCAGCGCAGGTGATACTGCCGGATTTCCGCTGGATTTCTCTACATAGTATAGATATGAGTGTATATGGATTATATATAGATATACGTTTTCGAGTAGTTGACTAGGCCAGAATGCAGGAATAAGGAGCATATGGCGAATGGTGAGTCACGTGTTCGAGCGGTAGTCGGTACGTAAAGGATATACAATTCTCTTTTTTTTTTGGAAAAGCGAGTCTATTACATAGCAACCGACACCGTCTGGCCCTAAGTAAAGCTTATAACAACGCCTGAGCGTTGCCCGAGGGAAAATGCTACTTATGCACACTCCACGATTTGTGGAGTAGTGTGGTGCTCTTCTAACTACCCGGTTACCACGTGCTGCGCGGGATACCCACTAAAACCTCAAGGGCGGTTACCCAATTATTATTTTGGTATGGGTTGGAAACGTCTTTCCACGTACGTGTTTTTCACTCTAGCCTCTGATTCTGTGTTTCGTTTTAGGGTATACAATTCTTAGTACACAATTAATCTCAATAACCCGCCAAAGCTCAGCGCTCAGGCTTTAGGCTTCACTGCCATTTCTTCTGAAGTCTTTTCAATTTGCACTGTTACCCTCTTAAAAACAGCCTGACTATTTTGGTGATCACACCACTAGACCTGTGTTAGATCGATAAATATGTGATGTCACTGATATCGGAACTCCATACGAGCGTGACAAGAACCTCTCGGCAATGTCATTGTTGGCAGATGGGCGTTGACCCGGTGGTAGTTTATAAAGCTAACACTAGTACTGCTATCATCATAACACACTGTCATCCGCCAATTCACTCTGCCGCTCTAACACTAATTCCTCTAACATGACCATAGTTTCGAATGATCCCAAATGGTGGCCACTGCTCGATGTTTATCGTATTTACAGCTATTTTGTAGGTTCGTGGATAGGAAATAAGTGACGTCGATAATAGCTCACTCACATTTGTCTTCACCACTGTGATTTTACAGTTGCATCCTCTACGGCAGTCGTATATGATTGGGGTGAGCAATGTACGATCATATGCTTATTGAGAGACTTGTTAATGCCTTATAATATTCAGCATTGACCTTTGAACAAGAGGTAAGTTGATAGTATTCAAGTTGCTAGAGCCGCTATCATCTCACAGTTCTCTAGTTTGAACTGGTCTTGGTGAGTGGAGTCCCCCGGACAGCAGGACAATACAGTTCATTCCAAATGGCAGAGGCAACGCTGGTCCCGTATGACTGTGCTATACATCAGCGTATTTAGCTCATACTTTAACTCTAGTTGAAAGATTGTGCTAACTTACAGCTTATTTTAGGTGCGCTACGTCGGAATGCTTTCATTTGGGTATTTTTTTCAGGCTAATTTGGCCAATACTGTGCTAATAAGACATCATCTCACGTTCAGCATCACCATACTGTGTATGTTTCATCACGTTCATTGTGATTATTTCTTCTGATCGGCGGCATGTAGTAGGTCTTCCACCAGTTTCAGTGACAGATGTAGTGAGGATTCTGCACTATTTTTTGTCATCTCATGACAACTCACTGTCCTCCTATGTAGGGGTGAGTGAGATCCTCAGCCACTTTGTTGGTTCAATATAATTATTGTTACAGTTGTGAGTTCGTTTGAAGCATCCAGTCCTCTGAGCTCATCAGTAACTTGGATCTTCCAGGCACTATTCTTGGCCTCCTGCAATGGTGGATGATTTTCGTCGTAAATGCCATGCTGGGTTGTGAGCTACTTGGTTACAGTACTCATTAAAATTGTCTTGACTGAAATATCACGCCAGACATCTTAATTAATCGGTTACGTGCGATGTATCAGCAATCCAGAAAGATTTCAATCTTTCTCGCCGGAATCTCTTTGACAGTCATGATTGCATGCGCAGTGATCATCGCAATAGCAAGCAGTAATGTTTCAGGAGGTGAGCCTCGATTATAATTGAAATACGCAAGCGTATTACTCATAAATACCAGAGGAGCTTATCCTCTCTGGCACCTATCAGTGTACTCTGAGTGGAAATAATGATAACCCACTATTTGATACTTGGATACTCGCTATCGTATGGGAAATCCTCACACTATGTCTTGCAGTCTGGATTGGTATAAAACACTTCCGTGGACTGCAGCGACAATATCCAGGGAGTGACTGTTTGACTATGTTAATAAAAACTCACGTGTTTTACTTTGTAGCGTGAGTTCGAAACTTCAATACAATGTCTTTTATGGTTGAAATTCCTCACCAGGCACGCTGCTGTTTCTTGCTTGGCCACTGTCAGCCTTGTCTCTCCACAGATATCGGTACGCCAACCTGTGATTAACACGTGCTTCTGACCACTCGCGTCATTTCTATAGGGTTCTTCTTCAACGGGAACTGAGATTTATCTTGGTGTTGTTGAAATTTTCCTGCTCGTGCAGATGTTTGTTTTGGGACCACGCCTCCTCCTTAGCGTTCGAGAGTACCACGCTAAGCTCGTGGCTATCCCTGAGACAGAAAGTAACATAACTACAATTGCTTTCCAAGAGGGCATATACACGTCCACTGGTGATGATGTGTAGTACGGGAAGCTATCCAGGTTAGCAACACTCGTCAGTCCCCAACAAAATATTTTTTGAAGTTGCTATCAATTTGTTGTAGTGCTGGTACATACTCATTTGACTACCTATTGGGTGCTCCCAACTACGAGAAAATGAGCTGAAGCCAAAGGCCTTTGCAATATATAGTTACAATATAGCGTACAAGCCGCACATTCATATTCTACTACCTGCGACAAGAAGTCCTGGCTCTCGAGATGTGATGAGACAACTCGAGTTGATAGATGGAATCCATCACGTTCCGCCCCTCCTAGTTCAGCTTTCAGATTAGGTTTCCTTCGCAAGAAGTTGAAAATCGCAATTTACTCCCCACCATACATTCAAACTCATCAAGCTCACTGCCGAAAATATTTTACAAGGCACGTTAGAGGAGAGAGGAATCATAACTTAGTAATAGATTCGGAGGTTGCGTTAGATCACGTTCGCAATAACAGTACTAGTGGACCTACTGGCACCGTCCAACAAAGACAATCGGAGAGAAATCCTCACGGGTAGTGGAATGCTGAACAGCCCGTCTGCATACCTCGCCGACATGCTGTGGTGACCATGGTTCGATTGACATTTGCACGTCTATTTGTTGGATAAACGTCAGACAGCACTGACATTATTTACGTGCCAGGAGCGGATCGTATGAGGGGGAAGGTGGTCTTTCGAATGACGAATCACGTTCCTCGAGTATCCATTGCCAGCGCTAAGCTGAGTAAGTGCTATCAATGCGAGACAAACGAGAGCTTTGCATATCATATTGTCACATTCAGGACATAGTCCCAGCCGAAAGATGTAATTTCTTGAAAGATCCTTTGATTCGTGGATAAGTCGAAGGACTAAAATTGTGCGGCGGCCAGCCTGAGCTATTTCAAGTTGGAAATTAGTACTGGCAGAAGTGGTTGGAAAGACCGTGGAAATGTGTCACGCTAACTCGGAGAGCTCGGAGGTTAGACTTTCAAGTTTGGCGACGAAAGCCTAAAGGGGGGTTGTTACCTTTAGATCTTCGACCATGCTCATCAAAGTAAAGGTAAGGACGAAGACATGTTACTAGGAAACGTTCCACTAACCTGATGACCTCTGCTAGACACTCACTGGCAAGGAGGTGCTAAATCTAATCCTCACTATCCGATAGTGACTAATGAAGGTTCATGCACAGATCGAATTGGACATAGATCTCGAAGACAAGGTATCTGCAGCTAAGGGCTCTATTTAACACCTCACGAACTCTATTGGAACAGATCACTCGAATCAAGGAGAAGGTCGAAGAGCAGTCCGGTGTGCCACCACAACAACAGAGACTGATTTTCGGAGGGAGACAAATGTGTGTCGTCTTAGCTTGTACAGGATTGTGCAAACTCACCGTATTATGTTTGATTAAGGCCGGACGATAAAACCGCTAAGGAGTTCAATATCACCGCTGGATCAGTTCTGCATCTTGTTCTTGCTCTACGTGGTGGCTTTTGAGGTTGGACCCTCGGAGAGGTGTATCAGAGATGTGCTCTAACGAAGGAGTTTAATCATGAGGTGTATGATTTCGTGCGTTATTAGATATCATTTGATTTTCACTTGCTGTCGCATCGCTTGTCTTCCATCGCCTGTTCTCCGACATGACTTACTTTGACATGGTACATATCTTCGTTCTACATATGCAGCTGATAATTTTCAGGCAGTGCCACGCATTTATCATGGATCAGGTTCGCCGACAATGTCTGCGCCTGGCAACAGCCACCTGAATGTGATGCTCAATCTCGTTCCCCTCTCAATCCACTCAGGTTCTCCTTGTCCATCTACTCCTCCACCGACAAAGTCCCTCAGTTTTCCATTAATCCCGTGAGTCCAATTATAGCGCGCATCCCCCGATAGGACCAAGACACTGCGTTCTTCCAGATACAGGTCCCAATGATTCCTATCCAACGGCACTGCCTTTCCAACCAGCTCCTCCTCTTGACACTTAACCTCCTCAAAGCTCATCACACACCCGCTTCCAAAGCTCACTCCTATGATTCCATCATCGAACCGTTTCAGTAGATCGACATGAGGTGAAATGCCTTCTCCAGGATGATACAGGTTCAGAATCGCCTGCCGTGCGCGCTGCGGCGCATCCTTGGGAGGAAATAACATTTCGTGCACTTTCTCGGGTAGATGATCACGCAACAATTCGGCTAGACGATGCAGGAGTCTGATCAAAAACGTCGGTAAGCCATTTCCCATATTCTCGCCGTGCTCGAATGTTGTGCATCCAAAGAGCATGATCTGATTTATGTCTCGCCCATCGAAGTAAAGGCTCATGCACTGCTGAACGATGTCGTCTGCCAGTCCGAGGGGCAATCTGACGGGTGGAACAAAAAGCCCAGGGATCGGTGGCGCAGTGCGCATGGCCATCTGAGGCTCATCAAAGAGCGAATCGACTTCAGAGTCACTGCCTTCTGAGAATGGGCTAGTTGCACAAGCAACATGTTCTGCTCTGCTGAGTTCATTATGCTCTACTTTACTGAAAGTTGGCAAGCGTACCTGCATCGTTGACTGCGCACATTGGTAACAGACGCCTCAGTGCTGGCGATGGCGAGAAGGGAGATGGTGTCACACGTGGAAGCTCACACAACTTAAATATATACGTAAGCTGTGAACAATGTGAACGTCTGTTTCAGGTCCAGCAGGACAAAAGCGATGGGTTCCACCGCTTCTCCAACCACCGTGTGACATCACCCTCGAGGTATTAAACAAAGAGTGCCTTGAATAATTCTAAGAGATAGACGACTTAACAACGATGGGTATAACCCCTGCCTCAGAATAAGCGCACGCTCTCAAGTCAAGTTCAAATACGAACCTCCAGTGAGTAAAATGTATTGTCTGTGGTTTATGACCCGCAACACTGCGCTAACAATGCCCCCATGGGCAGTGAATGAGATGACTAATCGTGTGCTCAGTCTACAACAATGAACAGGTGGGGTATAGTACTCACATTGTTCTTGGTCCTTGTCAAAAATCATGTCCAATACGCGCTTCATTCGGGCATCGACTTCTGCGTGGGTTTCCCTCACTTCAGGGTCCCAGAGTGTGTCTTCTTCTATGAGCTCCTTTTCAATATCGAAGTCAGGGAAAGTTTGTTCGATATAAGTGCGCGTTCTTCGCTTATCACAGGTATGAACGCCATGTGTTTCTCTAAGGTCCTATGGCGCGAATGAGTAAACCTAGCGAATTATTCTTGTGTACTGATACCTCGATAATCATGGTTCGCTGTGATTGAGGTATAATGGAGTCGAATGTTATCTTGTTGGTATGGATAGCTCGTGTCAGAGGGCTGCAGTAGAGCTTCCCTGGAATGGGAATGTCGAATTTGCGTTCTTGTTTCCATGCATCATGGGCCGCTTTCGCCTGATCCTTGCCAAGCATTGTCAATTCCGGATCCGCTACGACGAAATGTGAGGCAGCGCAATTCAGTGAACAGGTGATGTCACTGACGTCCCCAGATCAATTCTCCGTCGCCGTTTTCCTTCGACCAATAGCTGGATGGATGCGATCAAGTCAGGGAACTTCATCGAAGGAAGAGAACGGTGGAAGTGCACTTGTTCCATGCCTTCCAATGTGGGAGCGGGATGTGAGGATAGAATGGACACTAGTGACGAAATGGGTCGCACCTCTGTGCCGTACTTGGCCTCTGCTACGTTGTCTTGTGGGGAAAATTAAAGGTAATTTTCATCAATTATTGAGATATCATCTTCAATGATATGAGATCCTCACGAAAGCCTTCACCGTGTCTGCCCACGAAAAACACCTTGTATTGCGTGCCGGCGGGAGAGGACGTATTAAGCCGATTAATATTTTGTTTGAACGTCTTCCATCGATCATTGGAACAGTCTATCAGCCCGAATCGAGGAGGAATCTGGAGCCCAAAAACAAGAGTTCAAATCTTCATGTTCCACGAAAATATACAGAGACTTACAGCCTTCAATGTGAAATGATCCGATTGTGCATCAGCTAAGCGAAATCCTCATGGTTGAACACTACCTCGTTGAGAGCATATCGTCGAGTGCCACCTTCTTGGATGAAGAATCCTTCGACCACCTGCCATTGGACTTATTCAGTTCTCGACCTCATAAAATCTCAAGAGATATGGATCATCAAAGCCAACCTCATAAGATCGCTGGGACATGCTGTATCGGGACTCTGGGAGATAGTGGCTCTTCGAAGGGAATATAAAAAGTAACCATCGCTTTCTTTTCATATCAACTCAAAAATACAGCAACCACTGACACGCGTACTTGGAGGCAACTTTTGGGTTGTTTCAAGTTGTTGCCAGGAGGTAAAAATATACACCCGAAGTTCCCGAACCGTTGAACGTGACTTGGTTCTTTCCTCCGATGAAGTCAGGAAGCGATATTGACACCTCCCAAGTCGAAGGGAATGCTTCCTCGGAAGTAAAACACAGGTTGCTCCTCGCTCTGCAAACCATGCAGCAGAGCCACGTCTCACGATCAACTGGCAGTGGCAAGCCCTTTAGAAGGCTTGAAACCGAGATTGCGTCCCGGTTGCAACTAACAGAGGCATCTATATTGTCAAAGACAGAGGAACCAGAGAAATTTGAAGGTCGTGTCGTCCACCAGGTGATTGTGGACGAAGGTACCTTCTGTTTCTCAGCGTATATTCGCTGCGCTTATTAACAAATTCTCAGAAATGCTTAATGGTGCTAAAAATATGCATGGTGGAGTTTCGGCCATGATTATTGACATGTATGTTTCTTCTCCTCCTGGTGGCCCATTTGCCTGGAGCTAATGTAGATACGTAGCTGCTCGTCAATGCCCATTTACGTGCTTGGGGCCTCGACAAGCGGTCATGGCGTATTTGGCGTATCACAGTCTTTGAACGTTGTCTACCATTCACCAGCATTGTCGTATGTTCAAATATCACATCAATCACTTTCTGCTGAACCATCGTGTCAGGGGAGACACGCTACGTGTCGTGAGCACAACGCTCGCAGTTGGTAACCGGGCGCTCTCAAGTCGTTGTGAAGTGAGATTCTAACAATCTCACTCTCTTGCTCCATCAGCTCATGTCTGGCTTCAAAGATATGGAATGTTACGCGACACCGATTGGTGGCATCAGCTGTACACATCAAGATGGTTCCATCTGAACCGAAGGCGTCTGAGTTTGCCAAACTGTGACCTGCATGGGTGCGATTATGAGTTTAGGTGTCATGTTGATTTACACATACCGTAATCTGCATCATGCTTATTAGATGGATGCTCCGAGAGTTGTCAGCTCCAGAGCACTCTGTCCTGTTCAAATTACAGTCTTTGTTACAATTTGTTACATAAAAACGTTCAGCCTACGCAACATGTTTGTATGTATTTGTGCCGACTCAAAACTCTGTGTAACCTGTGACTTACACTCATGTCTGCACACCTCATAGAACAGCTACGTATACGGGAGAGGATTGTAGCTAGAGTTTTCAGCAGCAGAAGACAGTTACTGAAATAACTCAACTTGCTGGGTTCAGTCAGCGAAATGTCTACAAATGTTTGAAACCACCCCCCCTCCCCGGGGGATTTTGGATAGACAAGAAATCTATTTGCTAACAATCCACAGCATCATTCTTGGGAGCGTGACGCTTCAACAGAACTCCCGTGACGGGCTCTTTGATCATTTGTAAGTAGGTGCACTGACACTCGAACACTTAAAGATTCTAGGCATGCATTGTACATCAACGGATTCGCTGCTAGCATGACCGTGGAAGCAGCTGGAGGCTTCATTTAATGTCTCTCCCTGTTTGTACCCCCACCCGCCCGCCCTCTGCCTAAGTTGGCGCTCGCGGCTCCGAGTTTGGCTTGATAAGAACGTAACCCCTAGACTTCAATGTATGCCGGTCGGACATACCTTCTCTTAATTGTTTGACCCTGTGGTCTATCTCCGGATATGCTATCTTTCAAGATCATATCTAGCACGAGCTGTGTTTTACCGCTCCTCGATGAGCCAACTGGTACTATCGAAGTCCACTTCACACTTGTGCACGGATCAGAAAATTAAAGGGGTCAGTCTTCAATGCTATGCTTTGGGAGCTCGTATTATGGCGCAACCAGCAAGAGAGAGAAAACCGAAAAACCAAGGTATGTCATTCAACACAAGCCAATCAGTGTTTCGTGCATTGAGTTTTTAGCATTGTGGTATACCCTAGTATGTACTTCACATGTTTCATACTTCGGGGAACTTCGATGGAAGATAAGGACGGGCAGGATGCTAACCTTCCTCGAGTTCTTGGGTGACGGACATTTTTGCGCGATTGTGATTACTCAGACTAGTAAACGGGGTTGGCCAGTTGGCACCGCAGCTCGGCCCTTCTTCTCGAGTATATTTAGCTGATACGCTACCACTCAATGCCCAGCGCTCAAATTGATTCAAGCAGGAAAATTCACACCCCCAGCTTGTGGCTTAGCCCTTTCCGGAGAACCGACGAGTCGTTTAAGGTGCGTCACGATTGCAGGGTCTTCACGTCATGATATATGATTTTATATTGTTTTTAGCAATGAAAATAAAGGACATGCTCTGCATATATGGCCATGTAATGGTGTATAACACTATAATTTTCTCGCCAGTCCTCTGCCAGTGACAGTGCCAGATGCAGCAGAACAACATCGACCCTCCCAAGTGAAGGGGAATGCTTCCCCGGAGATAAAACTTGCATTGCTAAACTTTCTGGCACAACCGAGCCGCGTCTCACGTTCGGCTGGCAAACCCTTCAGAGGTTTTAAAGCCGAGTCCGTGTCCCGGTTGCAACTAGCAGAGGCATCTATATTATCAAAGGTAGAGGAGCCGCACAACTGGAAGGACGTATTGTTTTTGAGGTGACTGTAGATGGAGGTGCCCTAGATTTCTGACATACGCTTTACTCGTTGACATATGATGTGGGCCTTTAGACATGTTTAATGAAGTTGAACCATGCACGGTGGTTGTTTGGGCATGATAATTGACATGCATGTTTCTTCTACTCATGTTTGTCTGGAGCTAATTTGGATGCGCGCATGCCCATTTACGTTCTTAGGTCTTCGACAGACATTTATGGCGTATTCGGCTTACAACAGTCTTCAAAAAATATTGTGTTCCACTCACCAGCAGTACCGTACGTTTCGAATGGCATATTAATTGATTTCTGTCGAATCATTGTGTCAGGGGTGACAATCAGCTACAACACTTACCCTTGGTCGCCGGACACGCTCGGGTCTTTTTTATTCTAAAAATCAAAATTTAAGTCCTATGGAGAGTTACACTAAGGATGACAATACTATCTAGTCTGAGGGACCCCAGTGTACCTATTTTCATCTCTGAGTGCACGAATGCCCTGGTGTGACGCGTACTCACACCCGTTTGGCTTCAACAAGTATGGAATGTAACGCGACACCGATTAGGCGCATCAGCTGTATATCACAATCCTGATTGCTTGAAAAGTTTCAATGTACATAATGTAGTTATCCGCAGGATGTGATATTCGACAAGGTATCCAGAGAAAGTGGCCCAAACGTATGAGGGTGATCATGATATATGTAGCGTAAATGAATGTTTGAAGATCGAGTCCGCGATCTCGAATGGTAAGCAGCCCAAATGAAATTATCTCTTCCAAGTGTTTATATCGGGAGTCATGAAAGGACCAGCCTGAATTGTCCCCGCGCCAATAGATCTCAATATGTCCATCCGCCTGTCCTCCCATGCCTTCAGTGCTTTGAGAAGCTGTAATATTTTGTCGTGTTTCCCTCGTCGGACGTCGTTGATGCTTACGCTGCCCATTTTTACGTCGTTGTCGAGAAGGAAGTCAAACAGGCGGAATAACCCGTCCAGCTTGTCGTCGTCGGGGCCAGACGGGAACGCCGAGTCTGGCACGGGGGGTGAGGGTGATTTCCCTAAGACTGATTCCGAGAGACGAAGAAGAGCAAGACCACTGAAGAGATGGCCAGTGAGGTCAGAATTTCGTAACGCAGTTGGTAAGTGTGAATTAGCCCATTCAACCAGATCCGCGTCTGAAGGATTCAGCTATACAAAGTTCATAACATCAATTTTAAACCATACGGAGAAGGCAGTGGACAAACCGCAGTAGTTGGCGAAGGGCGTGCCTCTCTTGTCGGGCGGGGAGGAGCTTGGTTCGCCACAGATGATGACTTGGACTCATCTTCAAGCTGGCTTGAAATGGACTGCTGAGTAAAGAGAGAATCAAGATGCGTCTGTTCGCTATCTTGTGTGTCATTAGCATCCGGCGATGGTAAACCCATCAGGACGCGAGCATCACGAGAGGATAGCTGATTTGGATTCTCGCGGCGCAAAGCCTTTTGTGTCGCATCGCGAGCGGTAGGAGACGGCGGTCGGGGGGCAGGGTTCATTGCCTGAGCGACTGTTAGAGGGATAGTGGGGATGTTGACGGAAGAAACAACAGGCTCTGTTTAATAGGATGTTAGGCATGCGACCAAAGACCATGACTCAGACGTACTCGAATAGTCTCTACCAATGGTAGCCTTCATGATCGCTTTCATCCACTCACGTACCACGATTTGCTCATCAGAACTGAAGAGATGCGTCTTGTCGGTGTCGTGCACTATCCTGAAGCCATAACGTCCTGGATCAACGTTCTCGTCCGCAATAACTTTGTATCCGACAATGTTGATGTAACCCTTGATTTTGACCTCCTGAACAACTTGCATCAGTGTACGACTTCACGATTAAGTAGGCTTGATCCCCACCATCTTGCTGTCGCTCCGTAAAATGTATAGATGTGGGCCCTTGATAACGAAGTACCGCAACTTCCAGGCATTGTAATGGTCGCCTTTCTTGCGCATCCATCCTTGGTGATCGGGGGTGCCGATTTGGTCAATGATACTCTTTCCTGGCTTGAACAAACTGGGACCTCGAGACTGGCTCTCGGGACCATCAGCGTTTTTTTTCGGTACCGTCGAGGACTCTTTCTCTTTCAGCGTTTGACTATCCGCATCCTTGCGTCTCAGCTTCTCAGACGTCTTCTCCTTCTCCTTCAACTTCCCCTTCTCATCAAGAGAATCGCTGCGCGAGGGATTGCGAAGAGTGTTGGAAAGCGAACCATCTGACGTTGATGGGCGACCCGAGGACTTCTTGCTACCGTACAGCCGGGAAAGATTGAGACTCGAAGATTTCTCCATCGGGCTTTCGGTGTCAATCAATGACCTATCTGGAAGTGAGTGATCGAGCAAGCTATATAAAAGCTCAGTGCGCACGGGCTGATCCTTGGCGGAGGCTTCCTGGACCTCCCGAGGGAAGTGGTGAAAGTGCCTCCAAACAAACTATGCCGCTCTGTACCTTTCGTCGTACCGTCCCGTTTATTCCGGCTATGCTTGCTGCCAATACTAGAGTCGTCTAGCAGCTCCCGTTTCCGTGATGATCTGGGTGTTGCCACCGCCAAGGGCACTGCAGTCAAGAGTGCGGTGGTAGAATTATTAATGGAGGAAGTGTCGCCCTTCTCCTTCGTGGTAGATGTGGACTCTGTGGAACGGCCAAAGACGTTCAGGCGTTGCTTGGTGGTAGATGGTACATTTTCTCCCTGTAGAAAAGGTTTAACTGATGCTACCTACAGCAGAAAGAAGATATGAAATCACCTCGCTCAAGGCGTCGCGATCATCGTCTTGCAATCCTTCAGGCTCGGGTGCATCCTCTTGAGATCGTTCGTTCAAGGCACTATCACTAGGAGAAGGTCCAAGTTGACCCGACGCACGCTAAGAATGTGTAAGCGATAGATACAACAACAGAAGATGAAACGCCAACTTTGTGTTCGTTGCCGTTCGGTGGGACCCCGAGGCCGAGCCCCACCGTACCAGTCGAGACATGATTTTCTAGCGAGCCTCCAATGATACTAAGACCAGATAAACTAGATACCCTTTCTGGGAATTGGTTCATGTCTGCACCTGGACTCTCAGGGCTGCACGTCGAGCCAAACGTCGCTGAGTTCGGCGCAGTGATAGCTGAGCTCATGGTAGTTGCGAACATGGGGCTGTTCAAAGACTGATGAGTCGAGCCAGAACGCGAATGTGTATAGGAGTATGAATGGGAATGCGACAGGGACTGAGGATGTTGAGGCGACTGGACGTCTGGGAAAATGATTGATGGAGGTCGGCGTAGTTCGGCGATAGCGTTGGCAATGCGCATGCGTTTTCCAAACGCGACGATGCCAATTTCAGCCTTGAGAAGGTTAATGTCAAGCTCTAGTAGAACATCGCCTGTGATCTCTTGCTCTAAGGGATACATGATTAATTCAAGTTGTACAACAAAAATAATAAATTTACCAATGAACTTGTCGCAGACGTCCTGGCCAAAGCTCTTATACTTCAGCCAGTCAACAACCTCTTCGACGCTCCACTCTGATGGAGGAACAGACTTCATCGGACTACTTGCCCGGGTGGGTTCAAACGACGTCTGCGGCATGGAAGTGGTGGAGGCTCGACCACTGGATATAACACTATTATGCTTGGATGTCGGTAGTGGGCTTACTACACGTGGGGTGGGGGAGGAAACAGCATTGGAAACTGGGCGAATCTCGCGAATCACGGGCGTGGGAGTAGCGTGGGTGGTGGGTTCGGGGGAAGCAGGTAATTCTATGGAGGATGGTTCGACAGCAAGAACAGGAACAGGGGTAAATATATTGACCATAGGGGATACGGGAGCGGACCGAGATTGAGACCCATTGCGTTCAGGACCAGTAGGCGCTGGGGATATAGTGCGAGAGGTTGAGGTAACAGAAAATGTCGTCTTATGAACTTTGGCTGTTTGTTCGCCATCATTGGATAAAAGGGATGGTAAGTCCTGTAACGGGAGTATCACAGGTGAAGTCATGCTCAAGTTCCTCCTCCTGTGACTAAGAGTTATTGGGCCATCGTTGTCATTATCTTCTTCATCTTCCTCGGGAATATGGGGATGATCACGTGCGAACCGATGTATATTCTGAAATGAGTCGTCCACCTCTTCTGCTTCGCTCTCATCACTCATTTCGATGTCTATCGGAGGAGCGAGCGAGCGAATCTCCACTTCCGTAGTGGTCTTCGCTTCCACGACTTTACGCGCCTGTTCTGCAAGCTTGTCTCGGGCACTACGGTGCCAGTCTTCTCCGTCCCTCCGCAAGCTTGTATCTCCGTCTGTTTCTATATCGGTTTCGCGATCCGTGTCTCCGTGCCGGGTGCTAGCGAAGCTGAAGCTGCGAGTTCCATCCCGATCATCTTGGCCAAGCTGCTCAATGGCCTTCTGGACGTCCGTCATAGTAGCCTGCATGACTTCTTCCTGATGTCCTGAAGGCGGTTCGCCGAGGGCAACACCAATGTTGGACTCGGCATCGCTACCGATGAATGAAGCTGCCTCTTCATCGACTGGCTGCAAGATGTCAGGAGGCTCATTCACGGAAGGGCCAGTGGTGGATTCTGGTGGAGGTGCACGTGGAGGTGCAGGGGCAGCCGGTGTAGTATAGCTTTTGGGAAACAAGCCAATTTTACCTGCAAGATTGCGTCCCTGGTAATAAAGTGTGCACATGAGTAAATAGCATAGAGCGAAACAACGAATGCAATTGAATTAGACAGCGCAGGGTATTGTGAAGTTTGCGTGGGCTTAAATTGCACTGCGGAGTTGTCCATGCCTGCATGGAAACCGTGCGCAGGGTGAAAGAATCGAGTAGTACTTACCTGCCACCAGCCATCGCTGTATTGATCATCCTTCTCTATGACCTCGATGGGCTCACCTGCACGGAAGTCGACTTCGTCCTCGTTTTCGGGTTGAAAGTCGTGAAGTGCATACACATATTCTGGCATTGTACCGCTAGATTAATCGCAGACGAACGATTCGCTGTCGAAACTGATAGACAAAAGGCTCCTGAAGTGATGCGTGTCTAATGTCAGCGAGACACGTAGCAGGGACGGCAGAAATATAACGCCTATTGATTGAGAAGGTCAGTAGATGGTAGTATAGATGTGAGAATTGTGGTGGTTGTCCCCGATACCACAACCTGTTCGTTGAAGTTCTACGAGCTTGTCGACGTTAACCTCGAGAACAACTACTAAGTAGTACTAGTAATAGTACTCACGAATACAACCCAAACCGGCTCACCTGACTCAGCAACTCGGTTAGCTTATCAAATCGAGCCAATTCTGATGTCTCTACTGGTTTCTCGACTCCCATGGGCCATGGCCTCCAAGCGCTTGAGTAGGTCTTGATTGTTTTAGCAATCTTCGTTGTATCCTGATAAAATACTATCAGCATTCGTAACTGGAAATCATAATAAATTGAAGGAGACCAAGTTTATTTTATCTCAAGGAACGCCAATAGAAATAGACTCGCATGACCTAGATAGCAAGTTATTCTGATTGATGCTTATCCTCCTACTAATCAAACACTCAAGTACCCGAACTACAGGGCACGACTCAAGAAGTCGCCATAGCGAAATGCCGTCGCGCAGCTGAGCTGGTCAGTCACCCCTTGATTCTGATATTATGGATTCAGATCCACCTCCCCAATATAACTACAATGCTTATGCCTTCTGGCAGCTGGGGGAGTCGTGCATAACGGAGGATACCGCATTATGCTTCGCGGCGTATAACGGGCTACCTGGCCCATATATCAAACACTTTATGAAGACACTCGGCCACGAAGGTCAGTTGGTGCAGGGACATTTTGCTAAACGAGACTTTCTGAACATGTCTGGGTAGGCTTGAACAACATGCTCGTAGGATTCCCGACGAAAGACGCTTATGCGCTTTGTACTTTTGCATACAGTGCGGGCCCGGGCACTGAGCCGATCCTCTTTGAGGGCCGCACCGATGGTACTATCGTCCCTGCCAGGGGACCTGGCGATTTCGGGTGGGATGCTGTCTTCCAACCAAAAGGTTTTGATCAAACGTGAGACACTTCCTAATTTTTACTTGTGATGCTGAAATTGGAACAAAGCTACGCCGAAATGACCATAGAACAAAAGAGTATCATTTCTCACCGATACCGTGCACTGCATAAACTCAGGGCATATTTGGCAACGACTGTGAACAACTTCTAGAGAGCTGCTTCTTTGCAGGGTAGCCAGAATCCAATATACAATTGTTGGCTGTGCGATAAGATACATCTTACATACATCCGAAGTTCTTGGTTTCAATTCCCTGACTTGCAGTAGAATTATTTATATCCTACCTGAATTATCACTTCATGAGCGCGGTTTGAGGACCATATCATTACATGGTCAGCCAGTCAACGACATTCATAGTATCGGTGGACACATGCTCTGCGATTGCATTAAACTTTGGTTTAGTTTCTTCTATCGATCCTTTCAAATTCATCCCGGAGCAACCTCGGGCGAGTCAAAATCATTTTCGTGAGATCAACGGCCCCAGGGCGTTGTCTCGAAGAGAATTACATCACGTTTCATGCCAACGGACCCGTTGAACATGAGTTTCGTAAATGGGATCCTACTCATGTGCTACGGTACGACTTGCAAAGTGCTGTATAATATTTCATACACTGCATGTCGAGTTTGTGTGATCTGTGAGGCCGGGTGACCGTGTATAGTAAGGTTTCTGATCCGGTGAAGAATCGGATTCCCGACTCCCGATATCCGATCCAACTTTTTCGATTGTCAAGCAGCCGCAAGCCTAGCGCACATTGCGCTTCACATCACCAGCCCCCTGGTGCACACACCTACGTCCTGACACTACGAGGAAGAACTCATTTTACTTCCTAATCATTTTCCTGAACACAAATTTCTATCTAATAGCAACGCGAGCAAGTCTGGTGGACCGTGGTTATTCCAAATCCATGTCCATCCATACTCCAAGAAAGAAGGCCAGAATCCGTCTAGATGACGACGTGACCTCCGTGAAAACGCGCCAACTGAACCCCCTACAAAAACAGCGCGAGCAACTTCCAATCGCACGTGGTAACTAGCTTATCCATCTATCATCCGAATCTCTGCTCAGCATCTTTGGCAGGACGAGAAGCTCTCATCCGCGAAATACGGGAAAATGACACAACGATTTTACTGGGAGAGACGGGGTCAGGAAAAACCACTCGTGCGTCTCCTAGCCATCGTACCACTGATATTGCACCTCATGACTCTATTTTTAAGTACAGAAGTCCCTCAATACATCCTCGAATCGGGCATCGCAGGCAAGGGCATGATTGCTGTCACCCAACCACGTCGAGTGGCAGCAACGTCCCTCGCCGCTCGCGTAGCCGCAGAGAAAAATGTCACTGTCGGTGGTCTTGTTGGATACTCCGTGAGGTTCGACGAGGCTTCCAGCTCCGATACCCGGATAAAATACGTCAGTGACGGTATGCTCGTGCGGGAGCTGCTGTCAGATCAGTTGCTGTCGAAGTACAGTGTCATTGTTGTGGACGAAGCGCACGAACGAACCCTTCGGACGGATTTCCTAATAGCAAACCTGAAAACGATACAAGCTGCCAGAAATAGCGGGGGTGACATCAGTGGGAAGGGCAAGGGTCCTGCGTCAGCCCTTAACCCATTGAAGCTCATCATCATGAGTGCGACGCTTGATGCCGAGAAGTTTAGCAAGTTTTATAACAAGTTGGTACATTGCTGTGCACGTGATGTACATACTTATGGTGACTCCAGTGCTCGAATACTCTATGTCAAGGGTCGACAACACCCTGTCAAGATATTCCATACATCTGTCAGCCAGACGGACTACGTTGATGCTGCTCTACGGACGTTCTTCCAAATCCATACTGATAGACCTCCGGGAGATGTCCTTATATTTCTTCCAGGTATGTGTGTTGATTTACTTGCATCATCTCTGATATCGTGTAGGCCAAGAGGATATCGAAAGTTTGGACAAATCGATAAAAATGTATGCTCGCAGACTCCCTGAAGAGCGTATGGCTGTACGATATTATTACGTCTTGATGACCCTCGTTCTCACTGTGATCCTCGCCTAGGTTTTAACATGCCCAATGTATGCTGCCTTGCCGCCTGCGCAGCAGGCTAGAATATTTTCGTCCGCCCCTACAAACGCCCGGAAATGTATCCTTGCTACCAACATCGCCGAGACGTCTATCACGATACCTGGAATAAAATACGTAATCGATACTGGCAAGTGTAAAGAAAAAAGATATCTGTCGAAGGATACTGGTGGAGGTAATGGGGTGACTATCCATTTCAGTTCACAGCTGATCATTTCGGTAGGTTTTGATACCCTGTTAACTCGAGATATCACAAAGTCGTCTGCTATGCAGCGGACTGGTCGCGCCGGTCGCGAAGTATGCCCTAAACCTTGTCTCTCTTGTTGCCTCTAACGTGATGTAGGGTCCAGGTTTTTGTTTCCGTTTGTACACAGAAGACGCCTTCAATGCAATGGCACTTTCCGCAGAGCCGGAGATTCGCCGATGCAGCTTAACCCAGAGCGTCTTGCAATTGAAATGCCTCGGTCAGGACTTTGAAGCAGTGGATTTCATGGATCCTCCTGAGATTGGGTCAGGTACGACCCCTGACATACCTCCATAACCGATCCTGATTTTTTTACAGTCATTTCTGCACTCAAGACTCTCTGGCTTCTTGGTGCGCTGGACAACTCCAAGACTCTAACCGCATTGGGGCGTCAGATGGCGTCCTTCCCCGTGGAGCCGTACTTCGCGCGCATCATTCTCGCATCCAAAACCCATGGCTGCACCTCCGAGGTAATAGACATTGTGTCCCTTCTCTCATCCTCTTCTACGCTCTTCCTCGATATCTCCGACCAGCGCGATGCCATCGCAGAAGTCCGGTGCAAGTTTCGCCATGCAAGCGGGGACCATATGACGATGCTCAATGCCCTCCGATCATATCAAGAGCTTGCCGCGTCTGATAGTAAGGGTGCGAGAAAAGAATGGTGTCGCCAGCACTTTGTGAATGAACGAACGTTCGTGGAGGCGACGAAAATTAGAGATCAGCTGAGGCAGACGTGCCAACGAGTTGGCATTGACTGGCGTGCTTCCACAGCAGATAGCGAGGAACCAGTGCTGAGATGCTTTGTTACTGGTCTTGTTCAGCAGTCGGCGTTCTTACAGCCGGATGGAACATACAAGCAAACGATGGGTCATTCTGTGAGTTTCGTCTCTCGTTCTGTGGACTCGGAAGACTGAACGTGTACAAGGTCATTAAAATTCATCCTGGTTCCACGCTCTGTGACAAAAAAGTACCCGCCATCATCTACGATGAGCTTGTGAGTAGTCGTTTTTCCTTATTGTTCGTGGTTAAAGTTCGTGGCGCAGATCTACACAAGCCAGATTTATGCGAGGGGCGTGTCCTCCGTTCCAAAGAGCTTCTTTAGCAACGTCACACCAGTAGCGAAGGAAGCATAGTGGAGTCGCGTGTATTCTCGTACACTTGTAAGATCTAGCACAAGATCTAGCATACTGTACACTTGGATAAGCCATTTTTATACATCTCAAAGTGGCACACGTGCCTCCCGTCCCAGACTCACGCATGTGTTGATCAACGAGACTCCGAGGGGCTCCAAGTTTTATTTCCAATAGACTTTACCGACGGCTCATTGTGGGTACTCACATGATGATCAACCACGGATTAATAGCGTGAGGGTGTGATGTATGAGACGAGCATTGGCCCATGGGTGTACTGGGGGCTGGCCTGGCGGTGGGGAATATGGGACCAGCCGAGGTATATGATCAGGAGATGACCCAAACGCCTCGAGGCCAGTCGCGTAGACAATCCCCTGCTCGCCAAGGTAGGAGTCCTCATGGGTCAAACTCTCCGCCGGGAGGACTCGGAACTTGTTTGACTCATGGGCTAAAATCTTCATTAATAATTGAAACTCGCTCCCTGGGTCATAACTGCTTGCTAAAGTGATTGGAGATGACGGTCCGCGATCCTCGAGCGTGGAGCGAGTGATCAACGACGTTGAGAGAGACGATAGTGGCGCAGGAAGGTTCGGACATTACTCCTGCCTGCATATGTCCAACAGGGTTGGTTATTAAGTTGTAAAGGCCACATGGCAACACACAACGTTGTGATCAACGGCCAACACCGAACTTGGTAATTTATGGTAATCGATTTCAAATACTACTCCTCATGATCTTCATCACTCTCATTGTACGTTGTTTCAACTGAATTATCATGGACGCTCTTGAAAGCTCCCTGCTAAGCGGGCAATGGGACTCCAAGCTTCACACAGAGCTGGAGTCACGTCCTGCAACTGCAATGCTCGCAAAGGATGTCATCGATGGTAAATTTCGGGAAGTGCTAACCTCACCTTGGGCCCAAGCGTTTTTCAGGGCATCTAGGCTGCAGGATAAGAGCTATGAAGAATCTTTCTCGTGGAAATTACCATCTGTGACAGATGAAGCAGAAAAAGAGTTTATCCAGCTCATTCTGGCCGTCGCATCTTTACATGCTTTTATCCAGGCAAACTGGACTGGTCCGGACCTCAATATCAAACCATCGGAAGTGATCGTTAATGTGACGAACCCAACCTTGATTTCCGATGAGGTCCTCAATATGAAGGCAGTGACCGAACTTGCTTATGGTGGTGAGCCTGCTTACCACCTCGCACAACACACGAGCTTTTTGCGTCTCGCCCAACTCATTTTCGCCTTGCCATATCGTCACTGCATATCTGTTTGCTGGTGGCGGTTACGTACAACAATTATTCACGAGCAGTTATTGGACGAGGCAGTGCCGTTTCCAATGGACGCTCATGATTCATTGGGGTCTCTGTTACAGACCCTTACGGGAGATACAGGAGATCGCGATCTTGCTGCCCGTTTGCAGTTAGAACAGGGTCGACTCGAACATATTTTTTGCCATGACAAAGCCGCTTCCGATCGATTTGTTCAAGCAGCACGTGCTACGGGATTACAGTATGAACTCACGGGAGCGCTTGGGAGACGAACAAAATTTCAACAAAATGATCTTAGCCAATTGGTGCTACTCGCAGAGAGTCGGAAAAGGGATGACTCCCCCGCCGAAGCCGTCCCCGAAGATCTTGCCGATCAATCACGCACGCCTGTTAACGTGTCTAACATGTCATATTCCAATCTCCCTGTTACCTTGGAATTGAATGACGACACACTTCTTGAGCAGACTATGTTTACATCATCTGCCCCCTCATCCATAACCAGTCAGCTGAGCCATCTGGATCCCGTTTCACAGCCCTCTTTACATCCACTCGATCAGTGTATACTTCTGTCACTTTGCCTCAATGTACGGAATACGTCCCCTTCGCACGGCCTCACAAGCGAACAGATGTCCCCTTACGTCGCCCGTGTCATATCACATCCAAAGAACTGGTCAGTTCACACTATGGCTCTGCTTCTGCGGTCCCGCCTTGAATCTGCACGTACACGGACTGTTGAGCGCTCGGTGCTCCAGCTCCAGGCCCTTGTGGACCAGATGCCAACTGCTGATTCCCCCCTGCCGGAACGGTTGCTTTACTTCCATTCAATTCCGCTTCCGAGTAAGTGGGAGATGGAACGCGAGCTGGCATTACGTTTCCTCACTCTAGGGGTGGTAAAGTCAGCTTTAGAAATCTTCGAACGCCTTGAAATGTGGGAGGAGGTAGTGAAATGCTGGCAGTCTATGGAGATGACAGACAAGGCGGTTGCTGTTGTCCGTGATTTACTTGAGGGACGCAAAGAGGAAGCAGAGAGTGTGATTTCGCGGGGTAAAGATTTACCTTCGCCGCGGCGCGGTAAACTAGATTCGGCTCGACAAGCGAAGTTGTGGTGTCTTTTAGGGGATCTTGAACCGGATAGTGCAGTGGAGCATTATGGGCGCGCATGGGCGCTGTCAAAGGAGACTTCCGGCCGTGCAATGCGGTCTCTCGGAGGCTACTACTTCGCACGCGGAGAATTCGAGAAGGCCATTCCATGCCTGCAGTGTGCGGTGAAGATCAATCCGTTATTGTCCCGTTCTTGGTTTATCCTAGGATGTGCCTATATTCGTCTCGAAAATTGGGAGGGAGCCCGAGATTCATTTAGTCGATGTGTTTCTATCGACGATGAAGACGGAGAGAGTTGGAACAATTTGGCTAGCATGTACCTCCGTTTGGACTCCTCCCAGAATATCTCTGAATCGGATGTGAATGGGGTAAGTGGGGATGAATCTTCGTTACCCTGCACAAACTCAAGTTTATGTTTAGGAAGACCCTGGCAAGGCCAAATCTTTCTCAAACAGGGTGCTGGCTTTCCGTGCTTTAAAACAGGGCTTAAAATACAGCTACGACAATTGGCGTATGTGGACAAATTACATGATCGTCGCCATAGGACGTTGGGGAGTTATCAGAGGCATGCCGTGCACTGGCACGTATCGTTGAAGAACGGAGTGCAAAAACCGGTGCAGAATGTGTCGATGAAGAAGTTCTTGAGCGCCTGGTAAATGCCGTTACCAGGGTGCCGGCTGGCCTCGACCAGTCAGCTGGGGATGATGATAGGGGGCGGGATGCTGTAAGCGGTCCCAACGAGGGCCACGGGCTGCTCAGAAGGGTACTAGAACTTTTTGACCGGACCATTCTTCCCCGTGTATCCTCGCCTCGCATCTTCCGCGCCTATGCACGTCTTCTGACCTGGCAATCACGGTGGGAAGATGCACTGAAAGCCTACCTGGATTGGTATCGCTGTAGCGTGGCCGGAACGTTTGAGAAGGGAGAGACTGACGTTGAGAAGTGGCGAGAAGCTGTAAATGAAGTCGAGGACGTGATGGATGTTTTAAGAAATTTCGGGCCGCGGGTGCAAGGCATCAATTGGAGACACCAGGGACGCAGTATCATCCGGACGTTTATGGGACGCGCAAAAGACTTTGAAGATGAGGCAGAATGGTCACGCCTGATAGAATTGCAAAACGAGCTGCGTACTGAAGAGTAGGGATTGTAGGATTGTATTAAATCGACAACATGAGAAAGCAGATGCTAATGAATATGAGATAACCGACTGTGTTGAATACATGTATTGTGAAGTATGTGATGTGAGGAGTTGAAACATAGCAGCATGTGGGTGCGAGTCCGAGGATTAAACGTGTATATTACACAGAAGACGAATCATGAAGGGAAAAAAAACTGTTATAGCTTCCAGTCTAGATCCAGGGCCATGCGGTTCAGATACAAAGTAGTTAAAATTTCAGTGACCATAGTAAGGCCGGAATGCTTGATTGTCAGACGAGCGCTGAAGACGTCTTCTGGCTGACTGAGTTCCCACGTAGCGACCGTGGAGCGTCCATCTAGGCACTGAAATTTGATGAGCAAAAAAAGCAAGGTACGAAAGCTAGCAACATCCCACCTCCATTTTCTGAGGAGAAACTTTCCACTTCAGCTCCTTACCATTCTGCGCCGTAAAATAGCGCGATCTGTAATTGTTTTTCATTATGATTTTAACGATGTGACATCTACAACACCCACGTGCTAGCATCTTTCTTGTGGCGGAGGTGATTGACCATGGCGACCTCTGGCCCATTACCGTACACAAGGTATCCTGGTGCTTTGGATGGGCCGAAATACAAGTAAGAATTCCTGGGACCCATGATTTCTGGGTGCTGCTGGCTCCAAGCCGCTTCGCGAGCGATGTGAACAATTAAATTTGCTTGTTGGTCGACCTTTGGAAAGACACGTTAGAGAGAGGCTAAACGTTGAGCCCCAGACATTGTTACCGTTGCTCTATATTTTGACCGTCACGGGTTAAGCATAGGCCGAGAGCGTCAAAAGAGGTACATACACTGTGAACGCTGGTCTGCTCTCGAGATCCTCGAATCTATGGCTGAAGAGATCTGATCCAAACTGAAGGAGGACGTATGAACCAGACATGATGGGAAATGTGGAAGAGAGACGCGGGGGGTTCTGGGTCGTTACATTCCAGTCACTCAGAAGTAACTTACCTTTTCAACGCACAAGAACATGCTAGATTGGGAATAAGAGATTTTAGGCACGCTCGAAAAGAAGATCACGTAAAGAAGCCCACGTGGCTCCTCGTGGCTCCTACTTCATTTTAGCAGCCGAACCGGTGATTTCATTGGTTCCCTTGCCTCAGGGCCTCTGCCAGTCTTCCACACTTTTTAAGTGCGATGGGCAAATGGCTCATATTCTAGGCTATCGAGTGAAATATTAAATTACGCCAAGGAAATCTGCAGATATTGATCATGCGACCTTCGTGTGTCTCCCGGTGTATGCACACTACAATAGTGCTCCTGAGAAGAATCCCAGTATATAGGTCAAGGTTCACCGATGTGACTAGCGAGCTCCACTTCTACGTACTGGCATCGATAAGCTTATTCCCAAAATGATAATGAACAACACACGTGGATAAAGGCCTCAACCAGACGGAAGAGCGAATTGTCCGTTCAATCGTACACTGGTAATAAGATGAGGATTATCACCACCGATCCGTCTGTCCGAGGACTCTAGCATTTCGTACCATGTATAATGCCTAGTGAATCAGGTTTGCGTAAATACGTATAGAGCGGAGAAAAAGCCTTAAGCGCGCACCATAAAACAATGTCCATACAAGAATAAATGTAAAGATGTTATCTTGGCCAGGGTTCACCAGCTCCCCAAGTCCGCCAGGCAGGTACTTCGTAGGTTTCCCTCTGCAGTTTATGGCGTAAATGATAAATGAGGTTGAAACAATGGATGCTATAAAGAGTGCGAATCCCAGCCAGTTCTCTAGTCCGAGGATTCCTGCGACAGCACCAGCAAAGCAAGAGGATAAGAATTTGACAGAAGTCAATGCTTGGTTGTGCAAGACATTTGGTGCAAATATAAGCTGAGCTGCACTATCCGTAGTTGTCGCCATCGACGACGATGTTGAGTGTGAGCGTAGGTGTCGGTTGAGCCAGTACTTGACGTTGCACAAACACCGGAAAGATCTCCCACGGTCTTAGTGCATTTCCGATACCGAACGAGATGGTCTATTGAGGTCTATTGTGACTTTGTGCCTTTACAAGGTCGAATCAACAGCAGAAAGTTGTCCAACAACTGATACTTCCATCTCCCAGGAGAACTCAAAGTGAAGTTGTCATGTCCAAGAATCCAGATGGCAAACAAATTAAAGTCGGGATTCTTGGTGCGACGGGTACTGTAGGGCAGCGTTTCGTTACTCTGCTCGCAAAACACCCGTGGTTCACCATCCATGTGCTCGGAGCATCTTCCAGATCGGCTGGGAAGCCGTATGCGCAGGCCGTTATGTGGAAACAGACGACGCCGATACCATCTGTCGTCCGCGATATGATAGTGCACGAGTGTTATCCAGAGCACTTTGCGGAGTGTGCTATCATCTTCTCTGGTCTTGATGCCGATGCGGCTGGAGAAATAGGTACGTCCACATGCTGATAACCCCTCTTTATCGCGGCTTATCGTTATAAATATCAGAATCTGCATTCAGAAGCGCTGATCTCGCCATTTTCTCCAACGCCAAAAATTACCGCAGAGACCCCTCCGTACCTCTGATCGTCCCCCTCGTAAACGATTCACATTTGTCTATCATTCCTCAGCAGCAAGCGCTGCAAAATCCTCCACTCAAGAAGGGTTTTATCGTTACGAATGCCAATTGCTCTACAACGGGCTACGTTATACCCCTTCGCGCTCTGGAGAGGGCCTTTGGGCCGATCGATTCATGTCTGGTCACTACTATGCAAGCCATCTCCGGTGCTGGATACCCAGGTGTCCCTAGTCTCGATATCATCGATAACGTTGTACCCCACATTGGTGGCGAGGAAGAGAAAATAGAGTGGGAAACGCTGAAAATTCTAGGAGGGATCGCCGATGGCGATGATGGAATGAAGACTTTTGACATGCACGCGCGCCATCCGTTACGCGTGTCCGCATCGTGCAATCGAGTTCCCGTCATTGATGGGCACATGATGTGCGTTTCAGTACGTTTTCAGCAGAGACCTCCTCCCAGCCCACAGCAAGTCCGCGAAGCACTGGTAGCTTATACTCCGGAGGCACAATCTATTGGGTGCCCTTCTGTTCCTGTCCATGCCATTTTTGTGCATGAAGAACCGGATCGCCCTCAGCCTCGCTTGGACCGATATTACCAAGACGGTGCAGGCGTATCAGTGGGGAGAGTGCGCCAATGTCCCGTTCTTGACATCAAGTTCGTTGTCCTCGCGAACAACGTCTCTATCGGAGCAGCTACCAGCAGCATCATTAACGCGGAGCTCGCGGTATTGAAGGGAGTGATAAAAGTGGAGTAACGGAGGCACGCACATGCTGAACGACGTGCCGGATCTAGAAGTTCGGCAGTGATGTCTTGCATGATAGTAGAATGATCAAATAATAGCTTTACGTTACTGCAAGTATTATTATGGGCGAAAGCACTGGCAACTGGTACAATTGTATACTGCGGGTTAGTGCGATGATGACGTTGATACAGTATTACAACAAAAATATGAGCAAAATATCTTGATCAACTAGCTCGGGAGGAACGGTCGCGGGAAGTACGGTCACGGTTCATCTGTACAAAGTTCTCAATCATGCGATTCATGTTACCCAGCCCTGGTGTCTCAGGAAGCCATTCCCCATTGTTGACGCAAAGAACTTTCATGCGTTCGTGATAATCGAGATCAGGAAGTAGCTTAGGGGTGATCAAGAAGTATTGGGCGCTGTCGGGCTTGCATGTGACCTCAACCAAGGAATTGTGCACCGCGCGCTCGGCGCGTTGATCCATGCCCTTCGGAAAACGTCGTCAGCACTTGACGTATGAACAGGATCAACAAAGGAGTACCTGATTAATCTCATCAACAAGAGAGAACGGCGTTCGGGCCTCTTCGGTCAAACTCATAAGGTATAGAATAGTGGTGAGTGACCGTTCCTGGACCTCAGGTAAATATGATGCGCGAAGTCAATATGGTCCCTACTTACGCCGCCTGATTGCCTCTGTCCCGTAAGAAGTTGCAACTTCTCATTATCACGGAATTTGACGAGAATGTCAATCGCCCACTTGTCATAATCGTCATGGGGGCTGATCCGGATTTCACCTGCACAACCAATGCCTGTAAAAGCCGATAAATGTAAATTCATGACGCTCAGTGGGGTTTAGCGACTGACGGTCAAACGCAGCAGAGAATTTCTTTCCGATGCTAGCGACAAGCTGTTCGAGAGCAGGTTGCCATCGGTCCTGACAGAAAACTTTAAAATGAGATGTATGGCAAGCAAGAATACCGCCTACTCTGGCATTCTTGATTTCTCGTTCCACTCTGCGGGTGACCTTTTCTCTTTCTTCTATAGTTTTTGTCAGAGCTTCGATCTGTTTGTTATCATCGTAAATGAAGACGCTCATATCAGAAGGTGGAGCAGGCAAACCTCATCCTTTCGCCGCTCATACTGCTCGACAACGCCTGGGTTTGTTAGCGAGATCATATCAAGATTAGCGCGCTGAACATCGAGTTCTGTCCGCAGGTCGTTCACACTCCGGTCGTGGACCGAACCATCCTGTATGAATGTGAGTTATCTCCACCTTCTATTAACCATCACGTCGGAGTTACTCACCATTTCCATCTTGGCGAATTGTTGTTGAAATTCTTGGTCCATACCCCGAACAAGTTCCAGACTGATATCGCGTTTATTCTTCGCGTCGGCCTTTGTCGCAGCGAATATTTGGTCAGCTAGTGTTGATGATTACTCCATGTCCGCGGACGTCGCAGGAAAGTCTGAGTCCGATGACGAACCTTCTTCGAACTCGGCAAGAGCCCGTTGGTACTTTTCATCCTTCTCTTGGCACAAGGCTTCAAGCGCATTCTTATTTGCGCCGACCTGGAGGAATTCAAGTCCACTGCGAGTTGCTTCCACTTGATCACCTATTGCAGCACGAATTAGTTGCTGTGAAGTAAATTGTCAGTTTTGCTCACGCATTCGGGACAGAAAACTGACCGTATATTCCTTTACAATCCTAACACGCTTCTTGGATATTTCGAACAACTTCTTCTTGAGCTTCGCTCGTTCATCCTCCACGGAAGGTGCATTCTCAAGGTCCTTCAGCTTGTTCTTGTTGGTCTCTGGTGCGGTTAGATATGAAAACGGCTAAAAGGTAACAATATGTACCGATTTTAACCGCGAGTGTAGCCAGATGCTTCTTCCGGTCATTAACAACCTTCTTTCGTGCATCGAGTGCGTCCTGCAGACACAATAAGTAACATTCACTTTCCGGCCGGCACAAAAATGACATACAAATGTCTTCTTGAATAGTGCTTCCTCAGCCCTAATCTCACGCTCCTCTGCCGCAAGGTTGTTCGCATCTTCATTGATGACTTCAAGAGCCTGCCTCGCCTCCTGGATAGTCTGATCGAGTTTCTTCTTGATCTCAGGGTCGACTGCATGCCTATAAATATACTCCACAAGAAGGCGCAATTACGAACCACTTACTCGTGCTGCTGACAAGATTCCGGGCTGGACGGAGGTCCTTCGTCATGTTTGCGGCTGCTCGTTTTCCATATCGAGATCGTGAAACCGTGTTCATCACTCTTCCCGCAATGAACTTTGCCCCGCCGCCATCTCGGGAAACAGCTTCCATAGCAGCATTTACATCGACCCTAGAAGCATCCAATCCAATAGCCTGACACCACCAGATTGATTAGTACATAGGTCTAAAATAAGATTGGTTTACTGACAGTACGGTGCAAGTTGACTTCTCGCGTGAGGAACCACAGAAGGCCGTCAGGGCACTCAATCTTATTGATCGCATAATCATCGAAACCAAGTGCCTTCAACTACAGCAGAACGTTAGATCATTTAAAAGAGGTAACATGAACGCACCTCTGCCTCATTCATGGGAGGAGGGCTCAGGTCCACTTTGGGTCTGAACCAAATGTTGATACGCGCGCCTTTTCGGAGCCCGGCTTGTTCACTGTCATTCAGGTAGTTATTGAGGGCAGCATAATCTTCTTCGCATTGAGTGACAAGGATCTACAATTCAATCAGCCATTTGGTCTAGAGCACGGGCAGGATGTGGTACAAACTTTGAGCTGATCCTGATTGAAGCATGCCTCTATAGCATCAGTATAGCGTCGATCCGGAACGGTGCAACATATCATGGGGGGCTCGAACACCTCCATCTTGAACTTGTCCTGGTGGTTACGAAGCCACACAACTGCATCGGCCATATCTCTATCCCAGGCCCGCAACTTCTCGAGTTTACGATGGCGCTCGTCTTCCAGGTTTTTCAGCCTGCAACGATCGCGTCATGCACGTCCCGTGTCAGATAAAATCGTGTTTCTCACTGGTCCAATGCACCACTGATGTTCGCCTGTTGGGCGGCTGACGAATCGACATTCTTCCTTTGTCGTTCCTGCAAGTCCTCCATGCGCGTCGTTGTCTGACTGTGCTTCCTGTTGACCTTCCTCTAGAAAATGACGGTTAGTACGAATTGCATTGCCTGCTCACGTCGTTCACGAACTATCTCAGCATTGATGGCTTCTACATCTTCTAGTTGGGGCGGGTTGTCAAGCTCTTTCTGCCATTTCTCATTGTGCCCTTGTATTTCTTTAATCTTCTTCACGCGCTCCTTCTCGGCCCGTTTAAGACCGTCAAGTTTGTTCGTAACGTCCTCGGCATCATGTTCCTGAGCAGTTAATGATTAGAAAAGAAACGAAAATGAACCGTCAAACGAACAAGCTTGTCGTTCTCGCCCCATTTATTTTTCATCTGCTGAAACTTCTGGCGAGATGCAGTCTTCTTTTTCTCACGTGCTTTCTCGTATTCCTTGTGCTGAACTGCGAGCTGCCTTAAAGTCTGTGAGTGAATTGGTGATTAAACATGAGGAAGAACATACTCTAGCTTGGCATGTGCAGGTGCGTTCCTATCTTTCAGTCTCCGCACCCGGGCGTGCAACTCCCGTTGGCGGTCTTTTGCCTTCTGGTAGCGCTCCTTAGCTTCATGGTATTCGTTAACAGGAATCAACACTTTTAAGACAGCGATCTACTACAGTGATTAACAGCGCATAATATTATGAACCACATGACTCACGTCTTTCTCGATACGCTTGCGCTCCTGATAGCGCTGAACGTCTCGCTCAAGTTGGGAATTACGCTCTTGCATTGTCTTCAACCGCTCCTGCTCATTATTGGATTTCTGCAAGGTACCCGTAAAACAAACGCAATGTTAAAGCAACGAATTTCACAAACATCTTGGAGGTTCTTGAGCTCCTTGCCAGCGGTAATCAGTGTGTCATGCCAATTGGACAAGTGAACATCCCCTGCGGCACGTTGCGTCTCTCTAAGCAATTGCTGCGGAGTCATCTGCGCAAATTCGGAAACCTTGTCCTGAGGCAAGAACGAACTGAAAAACGTATATACATGCAGTCAGAACCAGCGCTTAGCACAGAAAAGGAAAGGCACCATAAGTTTCCGACTTGAACATTGAGTTTCGCCATGCGGTTAGTAATTTCTTTCCCAGTACAAGATTTTCCGTTGAGGGTCAGGGTCGAGCTTTTGGACTTGGCGCTCAGGTTGCGTCGAATCACAAGATTCTTTTGACCCTTTGCACCCTTGAGCTCGATTTCGATGTAACCACTCTCTTTGCCATGTTTGACGAAGCTAGAAATCTCATTTGCGCGACCAAGGATCTGATGGAGATAGATATGGGGCACAAACGTAGGAATAACAAAAAAGACTCACGCTCGGAGGCCAATTGAGTCCGAGACAAATTGCGCAAGCAATACTACTTTTACCAGTGCCATTGGGGCCGAGTATCATGTTGAGATATGGACCGGGTCGAAATTCCACCCAGTCGTACGTAAGGAAGTTGTGCAATTGAATGCGCACGATCGAACCAGGGATGAAGCTAAGAGACGATAGTGAGAAACATAGATAACTGCGAAGAATATTCCGGCATCTCACCCGTCATCATCACGAGGAAGAGTGGCTACTTGTTCCCTCTTCGGGGTGGTCGGGGTGGAGGGAACAAAATCGCCCTCTGCATTGACACGAGCGCGCTTGCGGCTCCTCGGAGTGCCGTCCACATTCTCAGGATCACCGTCAGCGTCTACATCGGCATCAGCATCGACGTCGGTATTGTCACCAGCCTGAGTCTCATCTGGCTCTTCATCCGTAGGTTCATGCTCGACACGCTTTGCCTTGCCTTTTCCTTTCTCACCCTTTATTTTCTCCTTTTTGACAGGCTCATCCTTGAAACCATTCGGAAGAGCAGAGTTCTCTTTAAGAGAGTCGGTATCGCCCTCTACCGGTTCTGCTCTTGTTCGACGAGGCATGTTTGTCGCACCGGAGGAACGCGCAAGGTTTGGAGGAAGCTGCAGTAATTGACGCGTTTTGAATATTTGAGATTGTTTGTCATAGTAGGCGCGACGCGTTTAGGGCCGGGTCTATGGGACCAGAAGAGACTAATCCCACTACGCTGGAATTACTGTAGACTATTGTTGAATATCATTAACTTTTCTTAGGTCGCATTTACCTTGAGCAGTTACCTGTACTGGCTCTTTGACAGAAAACTGCTCACTCTCTAACGCCTTACGTAGTCCGTTAGAGTCCTGTCATCCCGATCCGAGCTTCGACTCCCATGAGTATCAGACGGAAAAGCACTACTCATGATCTAGCAAATCTACGCCTCCATCCGGACGGATCGCGCGTCCAACAATCATCTATCAACAGAAGAACACGCACAGCTCCATCAACAGTTCCAGATACAAGAGGAAATTGGATCGCTCGCGATGCAGGGGGTAAAGCCGCCGTGAGGAAAACTAAAAACGCTAGTGCCAAGATAGATGACGAGGATAGAGAGCTAATCGATATTCGTCTTTCTGATGAGTTGGGTGAAGAGGAACTCACGGTAGGGACAAGTAAGAAAGGCAAAGAAAAGGCGATTGAGAGCGATGAGGAGGATGGTACCAAGGACCGCACCGGCAGGAATTTCAGGGCGAGCAAACGACGCAGCTTCACCGAGGACTTGTCGTTCCTGGCACCCTCACCCCCACATCGTGTCTTTCTACGAACAGAATCAACCTCCGAAGGCAACTCGTCATCGTCCTCCTTGTCTGATTCTGATCCTGAATCGGAAGAGATCAGAATCAAGCTTCCAGACCCATCACCCGTAAGAGTCAATCGTCATTCAATGATGTTCGCTTATAATCGGTAGGAGCTGCTAAAATGTATTCACCACTTCGCCAGTCGATACTATCAGGAGAAAGGCGTTCTGTCTAATAGAAGCAGGGGTTACCGAGACGAGAGGAAAACCCGGCGCTCGAAAAGAAGTGTGTCCAACGTTCACGATCAGACAACAAGCAAACCAGCACCGTGGACAAGGGACTCTTCCCTCGATGCTGACGACGATGATCAGTGGGAAGATGAGAAAGATGAGCTGGGAGATGAGGAAGAATGGGAAGACGAGGAAGATGATGGCGAAAATGTTTCCCGCAGTGAAGAACATAAAGACATGTACAAGGCTCTTGACGGTTCAGCTTTGGTTGCAATAGGTACTCAAAATCACTGCTCCTCACCGCTCCGCTGACCAATATCCAGGGATAATTTTGCAAGAGCAAATTGCGCATACGATGATTACGGGCTTTTCTGGTACTCATACACGAGTCCGACGACGGGCCTATTTTATAGAACGAGACTCTTCCTCACCCTCACTCGATTCCGACTGATATTGATGCCACCTGTTCGCGTAGACGCAATAGTATTGTATTCCAGCGTAATAAAACGGAAGCAAAAAGATACGAAAAGAAACACTACTTCGCTTTCGCTTTCAGCCTATTCTTTGGATCCAGCTTCAAAATATAATCCTCCGTCAATGTTCCATCCTCCCACCGCTTCAAAATATTCCCTCTATATATCCCCATATTTGACCCTCCAAATACTTTTAGTCGTTCCAATCGACGTTCCCTAAGTTTGTTTTTGGGTAGCATGCCGGACACTGCGTGCCGTATGATCTACATTCACGCAGGGTCGGGTAAGTATACGATCTTATGCAACGAACCACGGAACGAACCTCATAAGGCTTCTTCTCCATCATATCCTTATACTCAGTCTCTTTCAACCCACCAGGGAACATCGTGTGCTTGCGGTACACCAGTTGTTCATCTTTACGACCAGTCACCTTGATGTGTTTTGCGTTTGTAACTACGACGTAGTCCCCACAGTCCACTAAAATGCAAATGAGTAACATAATGGTGCTTAAAAATGCAAAGAACGTACAACTCTTGTCATATATTGGTTTATGCTTGCCCATGAGCACGAGAGCTATTCGTTCCGCCAGTTTTCCGAGAACGCGGTCAGAGGCATTGACATGATGCCATACTCGTGCATAAGCGAGAGCGGTCTATAATCATCATCGAGTTAGATGTCCGCCTCTGTATACCGAAACAGAATTGCATACGTTGCCTACTGCTTGAGACATGAAAGCGCTGGTCGAGGAAGGTCATTGCGTTTCATTTGCAGCAAAGTCAGAAGGAAATGCACGTGATGAGACTATTTTTAGATGCACTCCAAATCAAATATTGATTGAGCGCTTTGCTGCACCAATAACAGCACGGTGCGGCACTTAAGTACTATGTACAAAGGGCTCTGAGCTCAGTCAAACATGCACGAGAAGACGCCGCAAACGACTACTACTCAGACTGGTGCTTATTGGCTCCTCCTACAAGTCTACAGACAAAAGCAAGCAGACACGAGGAAATTTCGGAGTAAACACGGACACTGCGCAATGGATGAATGCGTGTGCTGGGAAAGATGCAGAAGAAGTTGCTGGACGTGCACACGTTCAATTAAGTGAACCGTTGGCCTCCCCCAAGTCACTAGCTTCTTGGTAACATCAAAGCATTCTGAACTTTCAGCAACGACGAACTGAATATCACCTTGAGCAGGCAAAGTGTACCAGCGGCCAGTAATCAATATCCTCCCAAATTTGTTCCAAATTACTATCAACATCAGGTCACAGCAGACGATAAGACCTCACCAACGGTCCTTTGAATACCCCCAAATAGTACTTGCTGGCTCGCTGGCGGGGACACTGGCCATGGCTGCCAGATCGAGACAGCCTGCCGCAGCAGCGGAAATGAAATCGAGTTTGATACCCATATTGACCTTGGAGGGTCACAAAAAGTCTATTCCATCTATATCCTATTTCCAAGACGGCAAGCGAATGATCAGCGTGTCAGGCGATGAGACCATTCGTCGATGGGACCTAGAAGCGGGCAAGGAAATTGAGGAGGCGCGGAAGGTTTGTCAGCCGGACTCGGAAGTACTCGCGGTGGAGGTGTCAAGGGATGGTCGATGGGTTGTCACAGGCGGTGTAGATAACCGTGGTTTCGGGGAGCTCAGAGCCTTTGAGATAGAAAAAGGGATCGCGAGAACATTCGAGGGCCACTCAGACAAGATCGACTGCATCGATATATCGACCGATAGCACGCTGCTGGCAAGCGGCTCATACGATTTAACAGTGCGGATATGGAACCTGGACACTGGCAACCTTGTGGCTGGTCCATTCAAGAGTATTGACAGGGCGGGGGCAGTTCGATTCTCACAAGACTCGAAAAGGCTCGCGGTCCAGTCAGCGGGGAAGTGTCTTGAGGTGTGGAATGTCCAATCACAGAAATTGGATGTTCGAGTGGGGAAAAAAGGTAGCTGGGGTTGCACATATGCGCCAGTGTTTTGGACTACCAAAAACAACACAATCGTGGCCGTATTCAGCTATTATGGCACTCCCACCACGATCTATGAGTTCGACGCGTCTACGCTGGACACTGTTGGAGCTCCCTTCGAAGGTCACGCCCAGGTTGTCACAGGTCTAGCACTTTCGTTTGATTGTGCTCTCCTCGCTAGTGCATCTATGGATCGCACCATCAAGCTCTGGGCCTTTGAGTCTCGCCAGCTTCTTGCCTCAGTCCACGTTCAACTTCCATACTCCCTCATCTTCTCACCCAACTCACACAAACTGGCATACACGACCTGGGACAACACCAGCATCAACGTATGCGACATTCCACCTGATATCCTTGCTAGCATACAGGCTACACAGCAAGTTAGAGTGCGCAACCAACTCCAAATGCTACTATCGTTTATGCACTAACATGTTCTTACAGGTCAGTGCACCTGGAAATCCACCACTCGCTGCCAGTGATCTATCAAACGTATGTAACCCTTTCTTGTACTCGTCTATACTACTTCATTAATGCCATTGTTGTAGCCTGACGTAATAGCTCGTCCTGCTGCTGTACATTATAACCCAAAAATGGATCCGTCTTTCATAGCTCTCCCCCCTCCATTGCGTAGACCTTCCCCCACGATAGGATCGCAGCTACACTATTTACCCAACCACCCCCGCAAACTCCTTACACCGTCTTTCCACACGGGCACAGTTACCCATGTTTCTAATGATCAGTCTGACGATCTCCTCTCTGAAGCGGTGCTCCAAGACCTCTCACAGTATATCACCAAGGACGGAGACTATCCTGTCGCTCGTGGTGGGTTTGGGGAAATTTGGAAATGTACTTATCATATCGATCAGAGATCGATCAAGGTTTGTTTGCAATGTTGTCTAAGCATCAGTCTAAAATTGATGATTGGGCAGGTTGCGGTGAAAGCATTGCAGGTATACGCTGCCGATCAATTTGGTACAGCGAAGACGAAAAAGATCAAGGTGGGTTTCTTGACGAAAGACTTCATCTATTACTTACGGGCCGCCACTTCGTAGAGAATAAAGCGTGAACTGAGAATATGCGCGACCCTCGAGCATGCAAACATTCTACCCGTTTATGGTTATACGCATGGCTTCGGCCCATTTATAGCGATAGTCAGTCCTTGGGCGGAGAACGGAAACCTGATAGCCTACTTGGAGCGTGAGGATGCGGCTCTTACCCTCGTTAGACGATTCCGGCTGGCAAGTCCCTCTTGTATTTCGTGTACATCACTAACTGATGGCAAACTTAGCTCAGAGATATCATAGCTGGCCTGCAATATCGTATGTGTTAATCACTGTCAGTGCTGGACTGAGTCGCGACTACTTTCATAGTTCACGCTAATAATGTCATCCATGGTGACTTCAACGGGGTAAGTTCGACACTTCTCATTAGTTTCGATTTGATCGAGATGTGAGGCGACTTCTAGTCCAATGTGCTAATCCATGGTGATGGCACTGCGTGTGTTGCTGACTTCGGTTTATCCTTGATGTATTCCGAGGTTACAAGCGCTTCTCAGGCTTCCTGGACGTCCACCATCAAAGGAAATATGCGGTGGATGGCTCCTGAGCTGCTTGTACCAGAGCGAGAAGATGGATCTCCAACTCGTCCGAGCGAGCAAAGTGACATCTTTTCATTTGGTGGTATCATGTTGCAGGAACGTCTAGAGTACTCTCAACTTGTCAGCAATATTATTAACTCTGCATTTAGGTCCTCACTAACAAAGTTCCTTATTATTACCTCCCGAATGACGCCGCGATCGTCCTATGCATAGCTAGGTCGGAAACGCCCTCTCGACCTCGTTATCCTGAACTCCCTGACAAATACTGGGAGTTTATCGAGCGATGTTGGTCTGCTGATCCTCGGGATCGTCCATCAACAGAGAGAGCTGATGTGACAATCAGGAATGAATATAACTCGCTGTCTAGATCTTATTGATTCTTGGACTATTGCATTCAACAATCTGTTTACAGTACAAGCAACAGAACAACGCACAGTAACATGATACTGTTACCGTTACCTGTACTGTAATCGTAGGCTCACTCCCAGACATATCTTGTAATGTGATACGAGAATGCTAGTCTACGCCGTGTCCAACATGTCTAATACGGTGTCCATGATTTATCTGTGCATACCCCAAGCAATGTTAGAAACCATGTCAAAAGATGAACATCCCGGGCAAGCCGAAGCCTATAGCTAAAAAGCGCCACAACGCTGCTTTCGCTACCAGTGGTTGTGATCGTCATGACTTGAACAAACCACGCAGTCGAAACTTTCTGCGAGTCCAAGATGTTCACGGTTGCAAACGCTTTCGTACCAAATGGAGGTCCCATCATATTCAAAATCATAAAGAGGTCGACCTGTGAAATTGTTGATTTGGTGATCCACACTGAATCACACTCGTTTATTTGTTGCGTTGAAACTGCATGAACAACTTGTGTCGGAGCAAGTAGAATTGATGGATATGAGGCATAAAGGCTGTGCAATGCACAGCCGCCAATGGCGAAGGGATATTAGGAAGTACAGGAAGGGTTACGAGGAGCACGCACATTCAATCAATTGCCTTGCCCTTCCACCAAGCTGGTAGCCTCTAGGTAACATCAAAATAATCTGACCTTTCTGCGCTGACGGCCTGAATATCGGCTTCAGCAGGCAGAATGAACTACTAGATCGGGCAGAAAGATATCCGGGAAAAAATATTGCCCGTACTGCTTGCTAAATCTCTAACGGACCGACTATGGCTTCGAGATCGTCACCGCCCGTTGTGACAGTAAATGAATCAACTCTGACACCCGTGCTGACCTTGAAGGGTCATGAAAGCTTCACTCCATCTGTATCCTACTTCCCGGACGGGAAGCGAATAATTAACGGGTCAGGCGACAAGACCATTCGTGAATGGGATTTGGAAGCGGGTAAAGAAATTGAGGAAGCGCGGGATGTTTGTGAGCAGGAAGTACATACATCAGTGAACTGGTGAACGTACTAGAATGTAGTAAATAACTATATATAGCTAACAATCGCAACAATTTCCGTAAATCTGGCGGGGGGTGTTACATTAAAATGTTTGACTTTGTGAAGGAAACATGAATTTTTGAGTCAACTAACCAAGCTGTCTTGCCCTCAATGCGATGTTTAATATGTGCAGTGGTCTATGTGTGAAAGATATGATACGAGCCAATGGAGTGAATTTTGGGTCATAGCTGTCGAGATAAAGCATCAAAGTCACCTCTCACATGGGTGTGATGCCCTTGCGCAATGCGGAACGCTTTAAAATTGTGTCTTGCGTGAACGAGTGCAGATTTATATAACACGAGCCAATGGAGTGAATTTTGGGTCATAGTTGTCGAGATAAAGCATCAAGGTCACCTCTCATATGGGTGTGATGCCCTTGCGCAACGCGGAATGCTGTAAAATTGTGTCTTACGTGAACGAGTGCAAATTTATATAACACGAGCCCACGAAGTGAATTTTGGGTCATAGCTGTCGAGATAAAGCATCAAAGTCACCTCTCACATGGGTGTGATGCCCTTGCGCAATGCGGAACGCTTTAAAATTGTGTCTTGCGTGAACGAGTGCAGATTTATATAACACGAGCCCACGAAGTGAATTTTGGATCATAGTTGTCGAGATAAAGCATCAAGGTCACCTCTCACATGGGTGTGATGCCCTCGCGCAATGCGGAACGCTGTAAAATCGTGTCTTGCGTGAACGAGTGCAGTTTAAATATAATACTTGAAGTTTTAAAACATTTGCCTTGTGATGCCTGATTCTTGCAGTCACAACACAGGTGGACCTTCAACAACTGATAGTTCAGAGCGCTGTGTTGAGTGAGATATTGCTATGGTGTTTAAGACTTTTGACTTGGTACCAGACTCTACACACTACACTAAGATTTTTCAACCGGCAATGCTTCTGAAAACCAATATCATGTGACTTGATTCTCGAATTGCTTTTGCGGAGCAAGCCGGAGCATCTTGATCAGCTTTGCCAAAGGTAAATAATGGGCGCCACTGACATACCAAATTTGATGAATTGGCGAGGACACAACACTCCATGACCTCGACACTGAACAGCAAAATCATAGAGGTTAAATGACACCACAAAGTACGTCTTTTGTTTGATTTAGCACTTACATCGAGTCATTGCTCAAACAGGTGACATTTTCAACACGTTATAAATGCCCATCATGAGAACAGGTGATACCAGATCAGGAATTTCTTTCGTCGATTCCCTTAGCTACTACACTGTATTTTCATGTTCCAATGTCCGCCACATTTTATTTACCCACCCGATGCACCTCTCTGTCATATCCCATACATTCGCGCTTCTCATCCGAAGTTCCGGATGTCAGATCCGATCAGATCCGATCCACAGATCCGTACCGGATCCGTTACGATAAGCTTCTTCATTCATATCCTGTTCATATAACGTTAAACACTGCTTATTTCCTCCATTTAGTATATCCTCCTTTCCGGTTCATCGGTTATGCTTTCTTCCGGCTATGTTCTACTGATCCGTTTCACTTGTGATTAATTCCCGGTTATGTTTACTGATCCGCTTCACTCGTGATTACCTTCCGGCTTATGATTGACTTCTAATAAGCGTTGCTTATACTTCGCGATACTTTGTGCATAGCCTCCCGCGTAGTTCTATCGTATATAAACTCTTGTATATGTTCTTAGCACCCCAGTTCGAATATCATCTTAGATTGTTCTCATTCCGTTATCCGGACTCGAGTCTTAACAACTCTTGTCACCCTCCGAAGACTTAAGGATTGTATCCGATAGTCTATACGCATCCACCTCTATCTACGGATAGTCTACACTCTGTTAAGTTTCTAGTCCTAGACTAGTCTTTATACTCTCGTCCGATATCCGGACGCCATCCGGATCCGCATACGTTACTATTCCTTGTCTTCGGATAGGAATACGATACCAATCCTTACCTTCGGATATCCTACGATACTATTCCTTGTCTTCGGATAGGAATACGATACCAATCCTTACCTTCGGATATCCTACGATACTATTCCTTGTCTTCGGATAGGAATACGTTACCTGACTCTCTAACCGGATACCATACGATAGTCGTCCGGACCTACGGATACGCTACAATAGCCATCCGGATCTTCGTGTACGATACTTATAGTACTCTGAAATACGGGGCTATACTCGGGAAAGGGGCACAGCGTACGAGCTGAGGCCGAAGCCCTTTGGATCCGTTACCCTTGAGCACGACCTTAACAGTATATTCGAACTCACACCTTTCCGAGTATACTTACAACTTTCTCCATGGCACCTACTAGAACTACTCAGAATTCCCTCCGTAACGCTGGACTTGTGTCCACGCGACGAGACCCTACACCCATAGTCAATACCTTCACCAGTTTCTCTCAACGCCGCGCTAGTATATCCGGACCGGCTCAGAGTATATCCGAGTTGATGAACCGTAGGCACCCAGAGACCCCTACGCGTACTCCATCCGGATTAGCCCCGGACGATGAAGATCCTGACGATGAAGATGATACTCCAGGCGGAAATCCACCGGATGATGAAGGTGGAGATCCGGATGATGAACCCGACCACGATGAAGACGATGATGGCCTTAACGCTCAGGACCGCGTTTTCATGCGGCTATCCGAAGCCATCAATAACCTTGCGCGTAATAACAGACGCACCTTCCCTTCGGACGACTCTAAAGTCAAGGTTCGCGAACCGGATACCTTTGACGGATCCGAGCCTAGGAAGTTGCGCGCGTTTTTTGTTCAATGCGAGCTTAATTTCCAGAGTAAACCCAAGGCCTTCCGCTCGGACCGGGCCAAAGTTAACTTCGCCCAGTCTTATCTTAAGGGCATGGCCCTCGAATGGTTCGAACCGGACCTCCTTTCGGACGGGTTAAGTCCTCGTCCGGATTGGATGGATAACTACTCCGAGTTCATGCTAGAACTCCAAACCAATTTCGGACCCCATGACCCATCCGGAGATGCTGAGATGCAACTCGAGCAACTCAATATGCGCGAAGGACAACGTATTAATAAGTACGTTGTAGAATTCCAAAGGCTTGCTTCGCAGGTCCGCGGATGGGGTGACGGAGCCCTGCGTCGCCAATTCTATAACGGACTTCCAGCTCGTATTAAGGACGAAATCAGTCGTATGGGTAAACCCGCTACCCTCTCAGAATTCAAAGCCCTTGCCCAGACTATCGATGCCCGCTACTGGGAACGTAAGGGTGAAATCTCTAGAGAAACCAAGTCCTCGTCCTCTAATCCTCCGAAACCATCCACATCCGACCGCGCCAGTTCCCATCTGTCCGGATCCGGAAATCACAGATCCGGACAGAACAAATCCGCTAAACCCGCGTCCGCGTCTACCTCGTCCGCTCCGAAAGCACCGGATCTTAATACCAAGCTGGGTAAGGACGGAAAGCTTACGGCCGAGGAACGTCAGAGACGTTTAGATAAGAAACTCTGCCTATTCTGTGGCGGACCTGGGCACACTGCTCGGGACTGCACTAAGTCGACCTCTCGTGCTGCTAAAGGACGTGCAGCCAAGGTCACTCCTGAAACTAAACAGGAGGCTTCGTCCGAAGCAAAAAAATAGTCCGCGACCCTCCTGACTCTGCACGGGATGAGGGTCGCGTTGACTCGACCCGTGCTAAGGAGTTAAGACTCAACGCTGTCGCGCTTTCGAATCCGACTTCCCTTTGTCCATACGTTTCACTTCCGGACTACCCTAGTATTTCTGAATTTCCAGCTCTTGTAGATTGTGGTTCCTCTCATTGTTTTATAGAAACTAGTCTCGTCCGAAAACAAAAACTCCGTACATATCCGATTCCTCCTATTCCGCTCCGCTTGTTTGACGGTACTTGTAATGCTACCATTTCCGAAGCTATAGATCTCTCCGTTCGTTTCTCTTCCGGCAAAGTTACCTCCGAAACGTTTTACGTTACTCCTTTGGATTCATCTTGTCTTATCGTTCTTGGATATAGCTGGCTTTCCCTACACAATCCGTTGATTGATTGGGTTACAGGCAGCATCGACTTCCGGACGACACCTCATAGAATGCCATCGACCCCTCCGACGTCATCTCCACTTCCGGATCCTATTCCTACAGTGGAACCTCACCCTCCGACTTTGCCAGAACCATCCGCTGATAATCCGGCTCCTAATATATCGCTAATCAATGCAGTAGCCTTTTGCAGGGCCTGCAAATTAGAAGGATCCACCCAGTTCAGCATTTACCTTCGTCCGTCCGGAGTTGATCTCCGCTCCGCTAAGCTCTCGTCCGAAGGTCCGGACCTATCCGGAGTGCCTTCGGATTATCATGAGTTTGCGGACGTCTTCGATAAGGGAAAGGCTAGTCAACTTCCTCCTCATCGTCCGTACGATCTCAAGATCGATTTGGAGGAAGGATCCGCCCCACCCCTTGGAACTATTTACCCGTTATCCCCGGTAGAGCTTGAAGCTCTTAGAAAGTTTCTTGATGAAAATATCGCTACCGGACTCCTCCGCTCCTCTTCCTCTCCTCACGGAGCACCCGTTCTCTTTGTCAAGAAAAAGGATGGTTCCCTACGCCTTTGCGTAGACTTCCGTGGCCTCAACCAGATAACCAAGAAAGACCGATATCCGTTACCCCTCATATCCGACCTATTAGAATCCCCTAGCCGCGCCAAAATCTATACGAAAATCGACCTCCGTTCCGCTTATCATCTCGTCCGGATCGCGTCCGGAGATGAGTGGAAGACGGCCTTCCGAACGCGCTATGGTTCCTATGAATGGTTGGTTATGCCTGAAGGTCTTACCAATGCACCGGCCGCTTTCCAACGGTTTGTCAATAGCGTCTTCACCGATATGCTAGACGTATGCGTTATTGTCTATTTGGATGACATCCTTATATATTCCCAAGACCTCGCATCCCATAAGAATCACGTCCGAGAAGTACTTCGACGCCTCCGCAAGCATCGGCTTTATGCCAAACCCGAAAAATGCGAATTCCATTCCACGTCCGTGGAGTACCTTGGTTATCTCTTATCTCCGGACGGCCTTACTATGTCTAACGAGAAAGTACAAGCTATCGTAGACTGGCCGGAACCTCGGAAGGTTAAGGATATTCAATCCTTCCTCGGATTCGCAAATTTCTATCGTCGATTCATCTATAACTACTCGGATATCGTAGTTCCGCTTACACGGCTTACCCGCAAGGATGCACCTTGGAACTTTTCGGATGAGTGCCGGAAATCCTTTGAAACGCTCAAGAAAGCTTTTACTACGGCTCCAATACTAACGCATTGGATGCCGGACGTTCCTTTGATTGTGGAAACGGACGCTTCGGACTACGCTATCGCTGGCATACTGTCCATAGTATGTCCGGATTCTGAAATCCGTCCAGTAGCGTTCTATTCCAGAACCCTTACCCCTCCGGAACTCAATTACGATACCCATGATAAGGAACTTTTAGCTATTTACGAGGCCTTTCGGACCTGGCGTCACTATCTAGAAGGCTCGTCCGAGCCTGTTGACGTTGTCACGGACCATAAGAACCTTGAGTATTTCGCGACTACCAAACTCCTCTCTCGCCGTCAGGCTCGTTGGTCGGAATTCCTCCACCAATTCAATATGATCATCCGTTTCCGTCCCGGAAAACTTGGAGCTAAACCAGATTCCCTTACTAGACGCTGGGACGTCTATCCCAAAGAGGGGGATAAGGACTACGCTCAAGTTAACCCTCATAATTTCCGTCCCGTATTCACATCCGAACAGTTAGCTTCGTCCCTACGAGCATCAACCCTAGCATTTCCAGTGCTCCGCGCAGCTGTGCTTATGGACGTTGAACAGCTTCATAAGGATATCCTATCCGCACTTCCTAATGACCCTATCGGATCCGCGCGCATGTCCGACCCTCCGGACGATAGATGGACCGTGGACGATAGTGGTTTCCTCCGTTGTGATAATCGCATATACGTTCCAGAATCCAATGACCTTAGGCTTCGCGTCCTCCGGAATACCCATGACCATCCGCTATCAGGACACTTCGGTCAGAACCGTACCCTAGAGCTTATCCGGCGCGAATATACCTGGCCGGGTATACGCACCTATGTTAAGGACTACGTCAAATCCTGTACTACCTGCGCCCGAGCCAAGGTTCCGAGACATAAGCCATTCGGATTACTGAAACAACTCCCCATACCGGAAAGACCTTGGAATTCCATATCCATGGATTTTATCGAACAACTTCCGGACTCATCCGGCTATACAGCCATCCTCGTTATCATTGATCGTCTATCCAAGCAAGCTATATTCGTCCCAACTCACGATACCATTACCTCTCCGGATCTCGCTAGACTATTCCTGCTTCACGTATTTTCTAAGCACGGAATCCCTTCTCATGTTACTTCAGACCGAGGTACAGAATTCGTATCCCATTTCTTCCGTTCTCTAGGAAAGGCGCTCGATATGGTCCTCCACTTCACATCCGGATATCATCCGGAAGGAGATGGACAAACGGAACGAGCCAACCAAACCCTAGAACAATACCTCCGCATCTACTGCAATTATCAGCAGGATAACTGGTCGGAACTCCTTCCATTAGCAGAATTCGCTTATAACAACGCTCCGAGTGCTACCACTGGAGTTTCCCCATTCTTCGCTAATAAGGGTTACCATCCGAACATATCCATCCATCCAGAACGCGACCTCTCATCCGCCCTCGCCCGTGACTATGCTATAGACCTTAACGAACTACACCTATTCCTCCGAGAAGAAATGTCTCTTGCGCAAAAAAGATATCAAGGACCTGCGGACGCGCATCGGATACCCGCTCCGGACTTCAAAGTTGGAGAACAAGTATTCGTGAAAGCTAAATACTTCCGTTCCACTCGTCCGTCCAAGAAACTATCGGAAAAGAACTTAGGTCCGTTTGAGATTATAGCTCGTCCGGGATCACACTCCATTACCGTCCGACTTCCGGATTCTATGCGTTCCGTCCATCCTGTTTTCCATGTGTCTCAATTAGAACCTGCAACACCGAACACCATTCCTAATCGTATCCAACCCCCTCCGCCTCCAGTAGAAGTTAACGGAGAACCAGAGTATGAGATATCCGAAATCCTAGACTCTAAGCTAGACCGTCGAAGAAGACAATGCCAACTCTTATACCTCGTCCGATGGTCCGGATATGAAGGAACGGACGAAGAAACTTCATGGTTACTAGCTACAGAACTCGGAAACGCGTCCGAACTAGTATCGGATTATCACTCAGCATATCCGGACAAGCCTGGTCCTATTCAAAACTGAAGTATACAAATTGTACATAACGGAAACTACAAGTACAAGTAGCGGAAGTTAAGAAAACGGATCCGAAAATCTACATCTCCATAGACTCCTCATCCGCTCCGGATCCGCTCTCCTCACTTCCGGACGCCTTTTCCATCTCCTCATCACCTCCCTCTTCCTCATCCGGACCCATCCGAGCCTTATCCGAAGCGATCTGGGGGTCAAGCCTCAGCTCCTTGAACAAGAGGGCTTGGAATTCCCTCTGTTGCTGAAGGAACAGCTCCAATCCGGAGCACATCCGCTCCGTGGCAGCCCTACTCCCCTCAGCCGCTTCTATACTCTTCTCCAGGAGCGCGTTAGTCCTAGTCAACTCAGCCACTATGTTGTTAGCAGCAGCCACCCAAGCCTGATCATCATACTCCATATAATCCGGAGCTTCCGGAGTGGGACTCTGCTGACGTTTCTTGCCCTTGCCCCTGGGAGAAGGGGATCCGGCAGCGCGCTGTCTCTTCTTGCCCTTAGAGGCCTTGACAGTTCCAGGCCGTCCGGGACAGGTAGCCTTATCCTTCCGGCAAGCGTCACAAGACTTGATCTATCCGAAAGTCAAAAACGCGGATCCGAAGCTATCCGGACGACTTACCAAAGGATTAGCTGCAGCATCCGTCCATTGACAGATCCGCGCCCTTCCGGAGCAACGCGTGCAGGATCCGTCCTCCTTAGAGGACATCTTCTGAGTCTATCCGAAACGTTAGTGAAAAGACTAGCAAACGGATCCGAAACGCACCATTTCCTTAACAATCTCCTGACGCCTTTTCTCTTCCGCTTGCTGGATCCGAAGCTCCGCTTGCCTCACTTTCTCCAGATCCGCTAGGCGCTTCCGCTCCGCTTCCTGAGCCTTCAGAGCCTCCTCTTCCATCCGGGCCGCTTCTTCCGCGTCCAGGATCTGCTGTCTAAGCTCTTCCAGCCTAGCCTTAGCAGATTGTTGAGCTCCAGAGTTGTTGCCAGACATATTTCAAGTTAAACTAGTGTGTGTTAAGAAGTGGGGGGTAGGAATCATCTGCGACGCTTTGACGTTGGTATATCTGTGGAAATCCGAACTCAGCACTACTACCATCATTCTTCTCCATCGATTCTCGCGGACCGGATCTACGATTCTTTAGCCTTCTAGGGATCGGCCCTAAAGGGGGGATACTGTCATATCCCATACATTCGCGCTTCTCATCCGAAGTTCCGGATGTCAGATCCGATCAGATCCGATCCACAGATCCGTACCGGATCCGTTACGATAAGCTTCTTCATTCATATCCTGTTCATATAACGTTAAACACTGCTTATTTCCTCCATTTAGTATATCCTCCTTTCCGGTTCATCGGTTATGCTTTCTTCCGGCTATGTTCTACTGATCCGTTTCACTTGTGATTAATTCCCGGTTATGTTTACTGATCCGCTTCACTCGTGATTACCTTCCGGCTTATGATTGACTTCTAATAAGCGTTGCTTATACTTCGCGATACTTTGTGCATAGCCTCCCGCGTAGTTCTATCGTATATAAACTCTTGTATATGTTCTTAGCACCCCAGTTCGAATATCATCTTAGATTGTTCTCATTCCGTTATCCGGACTCGAGTCTTAACAACTCTTGTCACCCTCCGAAGACTTAAGGATTGTATCCGATAGTCTATACGCATCCACCTCTATCTACGGATAGTCTACACTCTGTTAAGTTTCTAGTCCTAGACTAGTCTTTATACTCTCGTCCGATATCCGGACGCCATCCGGATCCGCATACGTTACTATTCCTTGTCTTCGGATAGGAATACGATACCAATCCTTACCTTCGGATATCCTACGATACTATTCCTTGTCTTCGGATAGGAATACGATACCAATCCTTACCTTCGGATATCCTACGATACTATTCCTTGTCTTCGGATAGGAATACGTTACCTGACTCTCTAACCGGATACCATACGATAGTCGTCCGGACCTACGGATACGCTACAATAGCCATCCGGATCTTCGTGTACGATACTTATAGTACTCTGAAATACGGGGCTATACTCGGGAAAGGGGCACAGCGTACGAGCTGAGGCCGAAGCCCTTTGGATCCGTTACCCTTGAGCACGACCTTAACACTCTCTTTTTTCAATATGTCGACCAAACTCATTCAGTTCCAGGGTGTCGTCGACCTCCTTGGTTAAGGGCATTGAATTTACATATCTTTCAGCAGTTTGATTCACAGGCGCGTGACATATCTTTGGGGGCGCAACCTATACTACGGTTGTATAACGCGAGAACTTCCCCATGGCTTGGGTAGGAGTGTACATTACAATAAATCCGGCAGTACTCAACATATTGAATGGTACGAGATTTCGGACTGCCAATTGACCTTCTCCAGTCAGAGACCGCGAATGACGTCCTCGACGAAGAGCATCAGAAATAGACATTTTTTGATGACCGATCGCGAAACCATGCAACATATTTCTCTTGGCGCAGTCACCGCTACATTCGGATAGATAGAGAATTTCCTTGTCAGTTTGCAGCATTGGACGTTCAAATAAATTCCGTAGCAATTGGCTTGTTCAACAGCACGAAATGCAAATGAAAATTGTCCCTCAAACGACTTATAATCTCAAACAGTGATTCAATGATGTGACTGGTAATATTCGCAACTACTCAGGATTTATGAACATAGATGTAAAAATCTCGAATTAGTATGTGCAATAGGTTATAATTAGTTGGCGGACAAAAGACGAGGGGTATGGGACAAAGAACAGCGGCTGGGAGTGGGGGCAAAGAACGATTTATCAGTCCGAATCAAAAACGGCATCCTCCAGCTTCCTCCTCTGATCGGCTAGTGCATTCACGGACATCTGAGACACAAGTTCTGGTGTCAGGTCCCCGCGATGATTTGTTCCAAAAATCTTCCTAGAGAGCAATATCAGTTATACAATTTTGTGAAGAAGCGACAAAGTCATTACCTGGTCCACCATTCAAGAAGCTTATCAACCTTGCGTCTCGTGACAGGGCCAGGAACATCTTCGAAAAAGTCCAAGATATTACACCAAAATGCTTCATAGTCGAAATCTCCGTCCACGGTACGCCAAGATGAGACACTTGAGAGAGCGAAACGAACCTGCCACTCAACGGTTACTAATACTGGACATCAAAACCAAAATAATAATGTTTTCTCACCTGACAAGCAATATATGCGATAGCACGAGGTGTGACTTTTTTCATATTGATGATTGAGGCAACGCAAGTTTTGACCTTTGTCTGGTCGGATCTTCGCCGGGCACGTCTGTTATTCTCAAGAATATCAGCGCCATCACCATCACCTTCGGCTTCCCTCGCAGAGGAAGGTGATGTGAAGACGGCTTTGAAAGCCTGGAGTGTAATGAGTAAAAACAGAATCACAACTATCGTGACCAAACCACTAACCAGAACTAGCAGCTTGGACTTGAGAAAACCTTCCTCGAGGTCGTTGTTAGCGACTAGACTCTAGGCGCTTTCTTACTTGGATAATCTTGTGAGGCCTGGAGTGCAGGTGCTGGTCACAAGTCTCAGTTCAACCGCTTGGAATGAGCGGGTCGATGAGCGTAATGAACGGGTGCTGTCTTGCAACCGTCAAGAGCTATAGCCGAAGTCGTCAGGGGTGACGACGAAGGCTTCTGGAGATCTATAGGCACTATGACCAACGGTCAAAGTGAAGTCGAAGATCACAAATGTAAGCGGTTAAGCTTTAAGAGGTTAGGAACTAGTTAACCGTGTAGAACCAAGTAGATTCAAGTTAGAGAATACATCTGTAGTACAGAGGGTTTATATATGTAGGGAAACCAAGCACAGACCAGGCTGCAAGTAGTAGTACCGAGAAAGGTAAGTGGAAAGAGGAATGAGTCAGAGACCGGTGGTAAGGTAAGGGCAAAGGGAGAACTGAGTCACAGACCGAAGCTATGGTAGCGGTAACAGGGGACTGAGTCACCAACCGAGGATGCGGTAAGGGTAAGGGGTGACGACGTCATGGACCGATAGTAAGGTATGGGGTTCAGGATATAATAGGGTGGGTACCGGTAGGATGGAAAGGGCATAGGGGAAGCGAGCCGGGGATCCGGCGAGCAAGTATAGTACAAGCGAGCGGGGAAGCGGTCAGAGAGAATATAACCAGTAAAGGTAGGGGAAGAGTACGGTCAGCCAGAATAGGTATTGCATGTGTATGCGCGCGTAGTCTTCCGGGTATAGGTAGAAAGCGAGAGCGAGGAAGAAAATGAATAGGGGCCACGCCAGAAGCGGATGTTCTTGTAACATTACCTCCGTTTCTAAGGATGAAATCAGCGAGTTCATTCATCTTGATTAGTATCCCAGATGGGATCGAAGTCAATGTCAGCAAGCCATTCGGCCGCTTCAAGCGAATTTTCTTCCCTCTCTTGCTCACGGCAAGCAGCGGCTTGGTCATAGGCAGCTTCTAAGCGACGAAGGTCGTCGTAGAAGCGTTCCGAGGAGGGTCCTCGGCGAAGGATGCGCCGTCCACGAAGATCTCTGCAATGAGGGGTAAGATGCCCTGGTGCGAACTTCCCGCAAATACGACAGAAGTATCTGTTGCAGAACTTCTGTTTATGCCCAAGTCTGGAGCAGACTCGGCAAACAAAGTTCTCGCGATGCTCCTGGGTAGTGAGCGATGCTTCGAGTTGGGCGATTTCGATAATGCGCTGGGGATCAGGTTCACCGGGGTACCTGTTGCGGAGGGGTCTAAGTGCATTAGATGATGCAAGACCGAATGATAATATGGTCTTGGTGTCAACGGATCTCCTCTTGCCTTTGCCTTTACGCTTAGGCGTTGGCGGGGGAACAGGAATGGGATCCTCGGGGAGGACCATGGGGGGATGGATGGAAGGATGAGGAATTTCTGGTACTGGTATGATTTCCTCGAGGGGAACTTCAAGGGGGTTTTCGGGGATCTCCGAGGTGGAAATGAATTCTTCGGGTTGATCCTGAAGGGAGAGTTCGATGGCAGTGTTAATGATCGACGCTTCGAGGTCTTCGGATAAGGAGGACTCGGGTGGGGGAGATGGAATGAACGTGTCAATGTGAATGGGTGAGTCGCAGGTACGAATTGGTGCATGGATACGGGGTAGAACTACGAAGTCGCCTGGGGGAGTATTCCATGCGCGCTCTTCTTCCATACGATTGCAGACATCGTTGAAGTTCCTGGTTTCGAGAAGTTTCATAACGGCATTCCTAATGGTTCGCTGGGGGTATCGGATGGAAAGAGCGCTGTGGGCAGCGTGAGAAGTACGCTGTAATTCTGCAGCTGGGGCAGTGAGCAGGTCTACTGCTCTGAGAATATTGACTAGCTCTCTAAGAACATAGTCATTGGTGCGGGTAATGTAGCCATCGAGACGAATGGCATATTGGGTATCGAGGATGACTGCCTCCCAGATAGCGTGGAGATCGCTAGTGGTGAGTGGGCGAGCGAAAGGGGTTTGTTGAATATAGAGGAAGGGGGACTGAGCGATGGAAGCAGTAGAAGAAGAGGCGGAGGAGACAGAGGAGATGGAGGATGCGCTGGAAGACATGTTGGTAGTAGCTGTTTAAGTTGTTGCTGTCGTTCAGGTTGACTTGATCCTCTTCTTATACTCTGCTAGTAGCTCCGCTGCCGATTTTAGTTCTGACTCGGGGAGCCACGTTCGTTCTGAATCAGGGTATCCTACCCAAGTCACCAGGTATCTTCGGCGAGATCCGGTTCCTTTGTGTTGGATAATCACTTCTACTTCGTAATGTTCTTCCCCATCAATAAGATCTGGGGGTGGTTCGGTGTAATTCGGACCATGTACCTCCGTTTCTAGGTAGGGTACAAGCTCCGAGGCATGAAACACGGGGTGAACCTTCCAAGCTGTCGGGAGTTGGAGCTTGAAGGTTATGGGGGACAGGACTTCTATGACTTTAAATGGTCCGTAACGTTTCGGGGCGAGTTTCTTGGTGAGCTGTGTAAGGAGATGGTTGGCTGATAGCCAGACCTTATCTCCTACCTTCCAGGGATGATATTTCTTCCCATGGGTCCGGTCAGACATACGCTGTTGGGCGAGGCTGTGGCAGGCAAGGGCTTCTTCGCGGATCTTGTGGAGTGAGTTGACTCGTTCTTCTGCGGTTGGAAGGTTGGAGTCAGGAAAAGCCTGGGGGATGTTTCGGGGTTCGTATCCCATCATCAGGAAGAAAGGGGAGGCGTTTCGGGCGCTGTGTCTTCGGGAGTTATGAACAAATTCAGCAAGAGGAAGATGGTTTGCCCATTCGGTAGGGGTAGTTCTGCAGTAAATCCGAAGATACGTTTCTAATTCTTGATTTAACCGTTCCGTTTGCCCATCTGTTTGAGGGTGGTAGGCTGTACTTAGCGCTACCTGATAGTCCAAGAGTCTTCCGAGTTCTTTGGCAAGCTTCGAGGCAAATTGGGGACCCCGGTCCGAGATAATTTTATCATAGAGTCCGAAGCGTTTGAAAACATTTTTGTGGAAAAGATGGGCCACGCCTTCGGCCGTTATCGTTTTCTTGCAAGGCGAGAGAATTACCCCCTTCGTAAGCCCATGATCGACCACGACCATGACAGAATCATAGCCGTTGGAAATGGGGAGGTCCGTGATGAGATCAACGGAAATCTGCGAGAAGGGGCGAGTCGCCGAGGAGGGGATAGGAGTCAAGGGGGGGGTCGTCGGGTGCGTGATAACTTTCATCTGCTGGCATATAGCGCAGCCATCAACATACTTTCTAACATAGGTGCCCATACCTGGCCACCAATAGGCCTTTTTCACGTTCCACTCGGTGGTGGAGCGTCCAGGGTGTCCGGCGGTGGGGTGATCATGGTGGAGTTGGAGGATACGTTTACGGAGATCCGCAGGGACATAAGCACGATCTTTGTAAAACAAAACTCCATCAGTGAAACGCCAATCGGAGAGAGCGGATTTCATAGGGGGAGCGCTGACACCGTTCAGGGCTTGAAGGGCTGTCTGGATCGTCAGATCGTCGGTAGATTCCGTTAGCTTCTTGAATTCTTCGGCTAGTTCCGTGTCGATCATTTTGATAAACAATGAGTCAGGGAGGAGGATTTGATCTTCGTTGTCAAGATCTATATCTGATGTGATATGATCGGGACGCCGGGATAAAGCATCCGGCGCAGCAAGCTTTGTTCCAGGTACATGGTGAAACGTCAAATCAAAGTCACAGAGGGTCAATTGCCAACGAGCCTGTCGTCGTGTGAGCTTCTGAGAGGACCGAAAATAGAGAAGGTTCTTATGGTCCGTGAAGATGATGACTGGGTGCGGGTTCCCTTCGAGGAAGTGCCGCCATTCCTTGAGTGCGCGAATGACTGCAAGGAGTTCGCGATCATAGATCTGATAGTTTCGTTCTGCTGGGTTAAGGGATTGGGAGAGGTATCCGCAGGGGTGATAGGATCCATTTTCATCAGTCTGTAGGAGTACTGCTCCTGTTGCGTGTAGTGACGCATCTGTGGCAAGGGCGAATTGGCGCGTAGGATCGGGATTGCGTAGAACTGGTTCGGAAAGGAAACATTGCTTTAGCTTCTGAAAAGCAGTTTCGCATGGGGGGTTCCAGGTGAAGGGAACATCTTTCTTTGTGAGGTCCAGAAGAGGTCGGGCGATGTCTGAATAATGGGAAATGAAATGCCGGTAGAAATTGCAGAATCCGAGGAATGATCTAACGTCTTTGACGGAGGACGGGGTTTGCCATTCGCTAATGCCCTTGAGCTTGGCGGGATCCATGGCGACTTGTCCGGGGCGAATAATCATACCGAGGTATTCAACTTCTTGAGCATCGAAGGTACACTTCTCCGGTTTGAGGAAGAGGGATTCTCTCCTTAACATTTCCAGCACTCTTCTAGTGCGTTCCTTCTGTTCTTCTAGGGTTTCTGAGAATATAAGGATGTCGTCCATGTAGACGATTAGCCATCCTTCATTAATTTCTTTGGCGAAGGTCTGGTTCATATAGGCCTGGAATGTGGCTGGTGAATTACACAGGCCAAAGAACATAACCTTAGGTTCGAATAATCCAAAAGAGGTCGAGAACGCGGCCTTCCATCTATCGTCGGGGTGAATCAGGATATTGTTATAACCCGAGCGTACATCCACCTTGGTGAAATACTTAGCGTCTCGGAGTTTGGCAATAAGTGGTGGAATAAGGGGAAGGGGGTAAGCGTTCTTGACTGTCCATTCGTTGATGTACCGGTAGTCTTGGCAAGGTCGCAGGGAACCATCTTTCTTTCCTACAAAGAAGAAACCTGATGCTTGAGGGGACTTCGATGGTTGGATGAAATCCTTCTGTAAGTGCTCATCCAGGAAGGCTTTGACAGCCTCAGTCTCTTTAGGAGATAGTGGATAGGCGCGGGATGATTTAGGGATGAAGCCATCCTTGGTGTCGATTCTATGGTCAATACCGGGTCGAGAGGGGGGTAATTTGTTAAGCCCATCTTTTGCGAAAATATCAGCGAAGTCGTGGAGATATTCGGGTACCAGTTCTTCAAAGGATTTCTTCTTCAGTTCAGTAGCCTTCTCTTTGGCAAACTCTTGGGCCTTATTACTCGTCTTCGTATATTCCTCCCTCTGGGCGGCGAGTATCCAGATATTCCTCAGGGGGAAGGGAGTTTTCTTTGCTTGTTCTTTCTTTGAGGTTCCATCGCGAGTGAGAGGAATGTCGAATGAAAGGTTTTCGATGAGTCGAATATTGGTTCCATCAGGGGCGTATTCAATGAGGACTTCGTCATCTTGCAGTGGGTAGGTTGCAAGTTCCTCTACTCTGGGTGCCATCTGGCTGACCCAAACGTCTTCTTTGGTGTCCGAGTTGGGAAAGTTCTCCGAGGGGGGCTGCCCCACCGTCTTCCTCGTCTTCTTCCGACTAGGGGCTTCTCCCTTAGTCGACTTCTTGGCCGAAGCGGGTCCTTCCGCAGTCTTCTCGGCATCGGTTAAAGCTTTAGGCTTAAGGGCTTCTTTAATTTCTTCGAGAATAGGCGTTAGAGTGCGCTTCTTCGTCTTCTTCTTCTTTCGGATCTGTTCTAAGCAATGATTAGCATCCTTAGATAGGGTTTTGAGTGGCGTGAATGGCGCCTCTTCTTCTTCTTCGATAATTGACTTCCTTCCCCTGAAGAGGTAAGGGGGGATGCCTTCGGATCGGCGTTGTTCATTAATTTCGTCTTCCACCTCCCGAGATCGTTCGGTGGCGGGAATCGAGATTGTGTCGTTGGCCCAGTCAATGTCGGGGTTAATTGCTGAAAGCCAGGGTTTGCCCAAAAGGATGTCGTCCTTCTTGGATAGCTTCGTGATGTTGAACTTTCCGAACATGACTCTTTTGTCAATTCTGACATAAAGCATGCAGTATCGGTTCACTTGTCCAGCCTTTGAATGGCTTCCATCCACGGTGGTGATATGGAAGGGTCGCGAGAGCTGGTGGGTCCTAATATGGTTTCTTCTGACAAAGTCAGCGTCAATAAAGGTACCACCTGCTCCAGAGTCAATGATGGCGGTTGCTTCGACGGTTTTCTTGCTGAGTACAGAGAAAATTGTAATGGGGACGCGGAATTCATTCTTCCGCCCTACAGTTTTAGTATACAGCAAACATGTGGAAGATACTGACGTCGAGGCAGTCTTCCGCTTTAAAAATCCTTCTTTCCAATGGGGGTCCTCCCATCGGTCTTCGCCTTGGTTGAGGTCTTCTTGATGTGGGTGACACGAGTGAGTTGCACGTCCATGTCTTCTTCGTCGTCCGAGTTTTGATTGTCGGATTCTTCATCATCAGACTGCTCTTCTGCATGTCTTACCGGTTTCTTTCCTTTCTCGGATTCCTCCTTTTTGGTCTTCCGAACTTTGGCTGGGCACCGGTTAGCCCTATGGCCTTTCTCGTTGCACATGAAGCAACGCCCTTCACGGAACGCCTTATCCTTCTCGCTAGGTGAGAGGGTGCGGTCGACGTCCATAGCGTCGGGGTCTCTGCGAGAGGCGCTAGGACGGGGAACATACTTGGTGTTGCTGCTGCCCTTCTTATTCTTCTGGGCATGGTTTCGGTGAGAAGCACCTTGCCTCCAGTTGGCGTCCATCTTCATTGCTGCTGTGACAAACTTATCAAAGTCGGTGGGGACGTTCTCCATGCGATAGATGGATGTTACGAGGCCATAGTTGAGACCTCGGCAGAACCATTCTATGAGGACAACGCTTTCCTTGATAGATGCCTGGCTAACCAGGGCTTTAAACGCGGAGACGTATTCGACGAGTGGTCCGTTTCCTTGTTTGAGATCTCTAAGCTTTGACAAAGCTTCTCCAGCTTGGTCAGGGGATGAGAATGCTTCTTTGAAAGCCTTCTCAAAGTCATCCCACTTTCCAAACTTGGGTGGGCTGGAAGTAAAAGCATCTTGGTAAAAAGTCTGGGCCCATGTGCTGGCGGTTCCTTCGTTCATATAAGCAAGGGCAAGCCCAATCTGCCTTACATCTGTGTTGTAGACAGTGGGGTTCATGATGAAATAGGTTTTCACTGAAAATAGGAAGCGTCTTGCTTGAAGGGGATCCCCATTAAACTGGAAAGGGGCTCCGGCCTTCAGTTCCGAAGTGGTGACGGTTGCGGGGGCTGGGTTAGACATTCTGAAACTAGGGTTCGCGGCTAGGTTTCGGGGTGGTTGTTCCTCAGGGAATTCGTCCGATGAAGTAGAATCTGAATCTGTGGATGAGGCAGTATCCTCGTGTCTCGGGGGAAGGTCCGATGGTTTCGCCGATCTGGTACCTTCTATATCCGGCTGTTTTGGCTCGTGATATTCTTCTCTTGATGAGGTGTCTTCCTCCTTCCTGTGGCTAAAGCCGAACCAGGACGTCTTGGCTCAGGGTCTCGGTGATGTCGAGACGGGTGATGAGAAACTTGAATCTTTTGTTAGCGACTAGACTCTAGGCGCTTTCTTACTTGGATAATCTTGTGAGGCCTGGAGTGCAGGTGCTGGTCACAAGTCTCAGTTCAACCGCTTGGAATGAGCGGGTCGATGAGCGTAATGAACGGGTGCTGTCTTGCAACCGTCAAGAGCTATAGCCGAAGTCGTCAGGGGTGACGACGAAGGCTTCTGGAGATCTATAGGCACTATGACCAACGGTCAAAGTGAAGTCGAAGATCACAAATGTAAGCGGTTAAGCTTTAAGAGGTTAGGAACTAGTTAACCGTGTAGAACCAAGTAGATTCAAGTTAGAGAATACATCTGTAGTACAGAGGGTTTATATATGTAGGGAAACCAAGCACAGACCAGGCTGCAAGTAGTAGTACCGAGAAAGGTAAGTGGAAAGAGGAATGAGTCAGAGACCGGTGGTAAGGTAAGGGCAAAGGGAGAACTGAGTCACAGACCGAAGCTATGGTAGCGGTAACAGGGGACTGAGTCACCAACCGAGGATGCGGTAAGGGTAAGGGGTGACGACGTCATGGACCGATAGTAAGGTATGGGGTTCAGGATATAATAGGGTGGGTACCGGTAGGATGGAAAGGGCATAGGGGAAGCGAGCCGGGGATCCGGCGAGCAAGTATAGTACAAGCGAGCGGGGAAGCGGTCAGAGAGAATATAACCAGTAAAGGTAGGGGAAGAGTACGGTCAGCCAGAATAGGTATTGCATGTGTATGCGCGCGTAGTCTTCCGGGTATAGGTAGAAAGCGAGAGCGAGGAAGAAAATGAATAGGGGCCACGCCAGAAGCGGATGTTCTTGTAACAGTCGTTACTGTTGACTCAATAGTTCTCATATAAGAACAAAGGCCAAGAGTTTTCTGATACGATATATTCTGACGTTCTGTCCCGAATGCCGACTTTGACACTAGACCAGCATCAGTGTCTTCGATAGTCAAGAAGGACTGATACTCACTTGTTTTGATTCCAGTCCCACTCAGCAGGGCAGAGTAACTTCCCACAGATATCATTCGCAAATCCACGTGAATACTTGTCATTTGTCTTGATTAAAGGAGCCGGACGAAACTCTTGATTTACCCAGCCAGCGACTAGCTCTTTGAGACTGGAGGTATCGTCACCGCGAGCTGCATCTGCTCCTTTCTTGAGCTATAAAAGGATTAGCATGCAGCGCGTGAATTTGTTAAGAAAAATGCAGGCCTTTCTTAACATATCCTCCGAATCTTCGTGCTCAAGGTCCCCAAGTTTCTCGTGTACCCACGGCAGCACCCGCGTGAGTTCAATATAGCCACGCTGCAAGCGATTTTGCCTGTGTCATAGAATTACTAGAATGATCGTATAAAAAAACCCCGATGACTTACTCCGTGGTTGCTTCAGGCGATGAGCGGAACTCATACCTGCGATCGTTCTCCGCGATCAAGTCTTCCAAGCCGTGGTAAAGGACAACCAGTCGACGAATTGCCCTACCTTGTGCAACATAGAAGGTCGTCTTTCTTCAAAAAAAAATCAACACTATTGTAAACGTGGAAAACAACATAATATACTTACCTCTGCTTGCCTCCACTCTCTTGCCGCATCGTCTCGAGTTCTTCTTCCAAGGCAGCAATGCGACGTTTAGCCCTCGCTTTGGAAGACGTAGCCACGGGTTGAGACGGATCTAAGTGTACCACAGGTTGAACCCCTGGGGAACCCGACTCGTCATCAGACGAAGGGTCATCAGCAGAGGCGAGGGATGTCACAGTCATCTCGGGGTATAATGAAAGGGGAGGCAAAGGAAGGGCGAAGGAAGGGCGAAGGGGGGGCGTAAAGGAAGGGTGAGGTGAAGTGAGAGAGTGGGTTAAGGAAGGGCGAGGTAGAGTGAAACAACGAGGCGAAGTGAGATGACGGGAGAAAGAGGGAATTGAGAGCTATGATAGACTTTGAAAAATGACCGCCTTTAAATACCGTTATGTTTGAGGGTTTCACAGGCTAAATCCTAAAAAAGTCATGCCCAAAAGTGTGAACGCGTAAACAAGTTGCAAACAAGTTTTCGGACGGGCCCGAGTCTGCGCAATGAGCCAGTGATCATTGGCAAGTTTGTGTGCCGAGCTGACTCCGATTGTAAATTAACCTTGTATATTCATTTGCTACCGTTTAGTTTCTCATTGACACTACAATTTCGAATCAGAATACTTACCGTCACCATCAAAATCAGCTGAGAGCAACTGAGTATAGGGACGATTAACCATTGCGCCTATATCATTGATTGGGGACTTACCAGTTTGCATCATGCTGATCGTCTTGTCACATCGTCAGAATTTTTTGAGTTGCCATGGCGAGTTCGTCACGTCGATGTGGCTGTAAAGCGAATTGGAGGAATAGCTTGCAAGGTAGCAACCTTCAAGTTAGTATCGTCAGGCGTGGGCACTGCACCAGAGGCATTGCAATGACGTCCAGACCAACCGCAGACCATGGGAAACGAAACTTGATCGATGAGTTCGACGCCAAGGCCATCGAGGGCAGAAAGGGTAGGCGGCTTCTCCTTGCAAATGTGAATCAACCGCATAAGTCACAGTCGTATCTACACAAAGCAATGAATGAGACATTCAAATTGAAAAAGGTAAAACACACCTGAATCGGTCATCTCTGACATTCGCATTGAGCTCAACCCTCGGGCTCTCGATGCCTTCTGGGTACACAATTTCGCTGAGACTCTTGATGGCACGTGCAGTGAGGAGTGCGGAAGGGTAAGGCGCAGAAAACATCTCTTCAATGAAGTAATATTGTCAAGTTGAGAGCACGATTTGCTAGGCGGGTTGATAGAAAGAGACTGGCGCCATTGAATACGTACACCATGTCTAGCAATATCAGACTCTTTGATGTATCCACGGGCGAGACATGCCCACTCGAAAAGTCCGTCGGCTTTCTCAGCGAGGACTGCAAACTCTTCGTCCTGAAAACGTCACCCTTCCAACTCCTTAGATATGTAAGCATGGGTATCACGCTTTGCGTCTGCTGGCGGAATATCATTGATCGACATCGATCAAATATGCTGAACACCACGAAACCCGTTATTGATGTCATTAAGCGGGCGAGAGGTAACTATGAAGCGAAACTCGTTTGGGAGGTCTGTGGTTTTGGGAATGGCAGAGTCTTGATGTTTACTAGCCAGGATACGAAGGAGGTCTCTCCGTGTTTCTACTTCACCGCTCTCGTCCAGTGCATCGATCACAATCATGATGTGTTCCTTAGTTGAACAACAGCGTCAAATACCCTGAGGAATTCGAGATATATCCTGTAAACTGTCAGCGGCATCGAGATCCTCGTGTGCATCTTAAAAAAGAGAAGCCATGGTTGTCACAGGTTCCGAACATGAATGTATGTGCTTTACAACCTCTTGAGTATCCCGAAGGGCCTGCCAGTGGAGGGCTGGTGGAATCCTTCGAGCGCTAATGCTAATATTAGTTGTATTCCAGGACACTCATTACGCATGCTCGTGAATTTACCGAGGTCCTTGGTTTCTTAGCACTGTGCTCAGCCAAAACGTAGGTGTATTCATCACGCTGTGATGATTCCCGTGGATGCTAGACGAAGGATGCATCAACGTCAGTGAACTAAGTGATCCTGATAAGCCACGTACCAAGCTTTCAGGAGCTATTAGTCGGTGTCTTGAGTTGAATTCTTCGATGAATCGGGTTCGCGTTTGCCTTTGTCCATTGTGAAGTAAGGCAAGGTAAGGAAGGGTCCGATCCATCATTTATACGCGAAAAAACGAGCCATTATTGGTACAGCAAGTCTCGATGCAGTATTTGTTGCACTGCCGCAAATTGCAAGCACTAGTAAGCAACACCACTGTCGAATGAAGGGTTTTAATCGTCCAATGACAACCGTCCATCAACTTTTCACTTTTGTGCTCCAGTCGGCATCGAAAGACCAGGATCGATCCTGTGCAAAGTAGAACATCTCATAGGTCACTGAGGCCCTGAGTGACGGACACCTACTAAGGTTTATACTGGTAGTTAGATGCTGTATGGTTCGAGCAATTTTGGTGATTAGTAACAAAGCAAGTGTCTTCAAAAGAGTGCTAACCTAATACGGTAATCACCATAAAGGGTCATGAAAGTTAAAAGACTGTATAGACATATAGACGAGTGAAAAATATTTGAAGCTGAGATACTGCATCCGCGAGTCCAAAGCCTGCGGCAAGGTAGTCACACTCAAGATTGTAAACTACTCTGAGTCTTCGTCCGGCCATTCTATGTAATCATCCATCATTGCGGCCACTAGTAACTCGGACTCGAAGTCCAAGTCGCTGGCAGACTCGGATTCCGCTGTGTGTTGGAAAGTCGCAGCCGCAGCATTTGCAACGGCGTGCGAGATATCGTACCAATCACAATCTTCCTCACAACTAATAGCTGCGTTATTTGAATCCAGTGGCGCGAGCTTGTCCGCGTCAAACATAGCTTCATCTGGTACAGTTGAACCCTCGGACTCATGCAACACACAACCCATAGCCGCGTGATTTAAATCCAGTGGCGTAAGCTTCTCCGCGTCAAACACAGCTTCATGTACAGTTGGACCCTCAAACTCCTGCAGGTGAAGGTGATCTACGGAGGGGTGAATCTGAATCATGTCGCGTGATGAGGTAGTGACAGTGAAGGGCGGCGGCAAGTTGGGTGAGTTGAATAGTACAGTGCTGGCAGTGCCCGTGGTGCGACCCATCTCAAGACTCTCTCTATTATGTTCATCGGAGACTACAGGGCGGTCACGGTCACCTGTCGCTGTGGGAGCTACTAGTACTAAGCTTTGGCTGGCTAAAAATAAAAATGATCGCACTTACATCTATCGTGAGCGCGACTGGCAGTAACTAACTCGGTCCCGGCGGGGTCATCAAAACGGTGATGAACAAACTGACCCAGTCTGATGGCTGACTGGAGTCGCGTGCGTGGAGCTCGTGATGCATCGTAATATCGAAATTGAAACTTAGTCGGTTTGTCGACTATGGGTCGCACAGTTGGGAAGGAAAGTTAGGTTAAGGTCAATCAATGCTTTAAGATCACTGAATAATGAAAACGCGTACCCATTGTAACTTAGCTTCAACCACCACTCTGATGAGTCGAGTAGAGGCCTGATTCAAGTCGAACTTGATGCCTCATGACTAAATATCTGCGGTAACAGCCGCACTGCGAGCCATGAGGACGATTGTACAGTTTGTGAGTGTCACGGTGGCTTAAATACTCGTGAATCGTGACGTACTACTATGCTGTCACCGTGACAGACTCACAGTAACCGAGTCCTCCAACTTGTCCGGGCTGGCATTATCAGTCACGGTATCGGACTCCCCCACTTACTAGTAACAGTACAAGGTTAGTCGCGGTAGTACTGAATTCATAGGTGCGCACCGTCACGGTCGTCGTGAACTTGAGCTTGAAGGCGGTCACCATTCAATTTGAGATCGCGAGTCGGCCCGAGTCATGTTCACGGTCACTGTCACTGTGACCACGATATTATGAAGTGACAAAGTATTGAATTCTGGGATTGGGTGATTGTCCCAAGGAGCGAGTTGGATATCTCTAGAAGTCTGAGTCATGGCAATAGTACTAGTACTTCTAAATCATGGCCGTGTGAGGCTCAGAACTTCCGCGCTTGTGACATGTCAACCTGTGACGAACTCCGCGAATTTGAAATAAGTCGAGCGTATCAATATAATACCAGAACAACTACGTCACTACCTACACTAATAAGTAACCCAAGGAGTCCACTTCTGGAACCCCAGCCTGGCATTTCCCGAATGATTAATCATTTCTTATCACAGAACACCTCTGCCACAACAGTCTATCACACAACCTACCAAACCGACCAACCAACCATGTCTACTGTAACTTTAGCCACTACATGCGGGCTGTACAGAAACTATGACACCAGAAGTAACTCTACTCCACAGTCAACACATCCTATGAAGCCAACTGGGCATATTCGAAATTCCAATATGATTCTAAAATCACTCACACCAGATTTACAGTTGGATAAAACTGAGTGTGCAACAGTCCCAAAGACATCCTCAACCCCTATCCAAGAGGCTCACAAGGACAACCTGAAACCAGTCCATTTACAGGCCTCTGCGACCGCTATTCCCGCGAATCCGGGTCCTTTGTATGACGATGATGATGATGAGAGCCTCCAACAGTCCCTTCACCATCAAGGTCTTACCTCAAGTATGTTCCATGAGAAGTAATGAGTTCACTTATTCTAATCAATATTCGAAGTTGGACGAAAGGTTCTGCAAGAACTAAATAAATTGACTTTGCTAGAGACGGGCCGTATGATGGTGTGTGCTAGCACCTGAGTCAATTGTGTATAAGTTCCCGTGCTTACCAAATATCAGGAATTTCATGGTATTGATGCGCGGGAACACGAGCTCATAGAACGATTTTTAGAAGAGACGGGCCGGGTAGGTAAGCCCAGGTATGTTACATCAAACTTCCGTCCATTTTAGTAAATATACTAACTTGGACAGACTGACTTACGATTACGACAACTGCTCCCTCCTTGTCGAGATGCCAAGTGCTATCCACGAAGCACCCTTTGATTGTTTGAAGCTTTCCTTAGAACTATCCCTCGAGGCACTACCTTATGATCGCGATACAATCTTTGCGATGGTTCATATGAACTCATCATTGAGCATCGAACGCAAAACGGTAACGCCTGATATCTGTATCACGGTTACAGCGGCAGAAGGACCCACCAATGTCGTGTTGGTTCCGTTCCTCGGGGAGAGCGTATTCTCTGAGGATAAGCCCCATGCTGTCCGCAAACTCAAAAAGATTATCACCGCTCATCCTGAGATCGAGGTAGTTGTTCTGGCGTTAGCCCGCGAAGCGCAACTCTACCGCAAACCTGAGAAAGGTTCCCCTGTGTCTGCTACCTTCCACAAAGACTCAGAGCCCCTTCCACTCGATCTCTTCATCACTGAGCGTTTCCCAACTGGCACATCCATCACGGTCGCTGATCACAATTGGTGCCATATCAGTTCAGTAGAATTTTTCGTTTGGGTGAGGGGAGACGATGAACTCGTTATCGACATCGATAACGAAGACGCCGAACATATGGCACATGGGGTGAGCTTTTACGACATCTATTAACTAAAACCGATTGATTTCAATCCAGACATTATTGCCTGAGATTAACATGGATGCTGTCAAGGTCATGTTGAAGCGGGGAGTGGAGAAGATTTGAGATAGCCTCGTCACCTTTTCCAAACAGCTCAATCCTAATATCGACACCATCGAACTCGAAGAAGCTGCTGTTACATTTCCCGCCAGGTGGAAATCCTACAATATTGCGGTCAAAAACAGCGCGGATATTACAGCTTACAACAGGTACAAGGCCTGGCACGAAGCCGTGATTACTGATGGCCTCGAGCTGAATCCCACGTACGTTCCCCCAACCACCGTGACAAGCTCGGGAGCAGAGCCAGATGTCAACGGTTCATCGAAAGCGTCAGCCAATCACTCTCGTGGACGCTCCAAGCGCAAGCACACGAGTACCTCTCTTCCTCCTATTCGCAAAGTGAGACAGGCGTGAAAGCCTTGCACTCGGCGGTCTTTGTAGTTTATCTTATATCACGTCCTCATGCATCGCATTGACTCATGGGGTTCACATTGCTATGCGGATTTTGTCTTTCATTTTTAGATTCTACAAGAGGGCGAACTAGAGAGTAGAATAAAATAATAAACGACGGGCGCACCGTAAATGCCACGGTACTGGCCAATTGTACTGGCTTTGAGGAAAGTCAGCTAGACTTGAGTGTGATCCTTCAAGTTCAATTGCCAACGTTTCTTCTACCTTTGTCGCTTTATGACAGACTTACACCGGCCCTGATGGAGCACTACCATCGTCCCGGCATTATTGTCTGATGGGAGGGCCTGCCGGTACGCTCGCACCTGCTACACCCCGTATTTGCTCTTCTAGATGAAGCGAGCGAGACTCCTTTAGGTGCCGGAAGTTCACCGCATCAAGACCATTACAGGACGATGGAATGATCTAGATAAGGAGTGCGTCAGTCACAATGACTATCAAGCTGTATCGGATCAGGCGTGTGCATTTGTCTCACACAAAGGTGAACACACGCCATAAGCGCCCAACACACTTGTGGACAGTGATATAAAAGAGCATGTCAGACTTACCGGTGGCTGCTGGTGATGCAGCAATGCCCAGTTCATTTTGGAAAACCATTTATGTTGCTTCACTTCACTGGCTCCACTCCTGCTGCCAAACCTTGTTCGTTCATCTTTGTCGAGTAACCGAATGACGATATCTATGCAAGCGCTATACGGCAGGGACTTTCGTTAAAGCTTACTCATGACTCAGTTTCCAACTCTAGCCCACCTCGTAATTTTAGGTGCATCCCGGAAATGAACTGGCAGAGACCGGATGTTGGAAAAAGTATCATTCCTCTCCTTCCCCTTGAAGGGCGTGGTGGCGAACTGCACTAGAGCGTCAATGATTGTTCCCACAGCAAAATCCGATCCAAACTCCGCCGATAATGATCAATGTCAACTCACAATCATTTCGTATATCAAGATGCCAAGCGTCCACCAATCCACCGCAGCGGTGTGACCCTGTGCAGTTATCACCTCTGGAGCAATATATTCTGAACAACCAAGCCGCATACGGTTAAATATTTGATTGTTGATAATTAAAGGAGCCTTACCTTCGGTACCGACAAACGAGTTCGTCCGAAAATCCGCTGTACATGACATCGTATCGATCATAGGTATCTATAACATAGGAGGAATGTGTGAATTATCACCACATGAACAATAAGGGAACAACTTACCCTGTTTGGTCCTAGCTGGTGAATCGTCGCAGGACGGCCCCCAGGATGCCCAGATTGTTTAACGAGATCGAAATCCGACAACATAATGTGGCCGGAGTGATGAAGGAGAATATCTAGACGAAGTTTCAGCAAGTACGGAAGACGCGGTAAATGAAAGGTGAAAAATGTGGCAATAAAGTTTAGCGTTTAGTACAAGTTGGTGATCAAGAGGAGAAGCAACCTACTTTCTGGCTTAAGATCGCGGTATATGAAACCGTTAAGGTGAAGGTACTCCAAGGCTGCCACAACCTCCGCTGCATAAAATCGCGAACCATCCTCTGGAAGGCACTTGCCCGGACGAGTTTGTAACGCACGGAAAAAGTCGCCACCCATGCAGTACTCCATACAAAAATAGAGGTACTCATCCGACTGGAAGGAGTGATAGAGCGTGACGATGAACGGATGATTTGAAGTGGCTAGAATTTCTTGCTCGGTCAAAGCACGTTTTATCTTTTTTCGTTCTATCATCTCCTTTTTTTGACAGGACTGGGGAATCATGATTGAAGCCAGTTTGAAGTTTCGTCAAATCACGCACCCACCTTTCATAGCAAAAAGCTTGTCAGTCTTCTTTTCTCGCACAAGGTACACACGTCCAACGTCGCCCTTCCCAAGCATTTTAATTTTCAAGAAGCTTGATGGACCGACCTCGACCTGTAATTCACCCCTTTGTCTAAGAAAAAGCATGCTTGCAGAGAAGCTTTATAACGTACCTGCCGAACTTTGATTGAATTGCTGGAATATGTCCGTCTGAAAGCCATTTTCCCAGGACCATCATGCGCTCCATTCACAATTCTAGTCTTTGAAAGATGTGAATTACCAGGATACCGTTCGTGCCGATTAGATCTCCCTCTTGAAGAACCAGATGACAGAGTCTCCAATGAGCCATCACCGTGGTCGGATGACGTAGAGGGTGCACCAGGTACTGGCGGAACCATATCTGCAGGTGCTAATAGACCATTCTTCGTAGGTGCTGATGACCGGCCACCAGAAGAAAAAAGATGCTTCGCGTTTGGCGTGGACGCTACGCGACGGATGAAGCGCGTCGCAGATGCACCCATGGCCTGAGGAGACAAAGGCCCCGAGCGACTTGAAGACCCAGAATAACCTTGTGAGGGTACGAATGACTGCTGGGAACCCGTAGCAGTCTGTGGCTTTGTTGGTGTCTGTGGAGAGCGACCCTGCATCATGCGCTGTTTCTCCGACTTTGTCCGTACGCGACTTTGAAGAGGTTGTGGGGTGGCCATTCCTTTCGTTTCGACATTCGAAACAGACGACTGTTGTTGATGCGACTGGTACTGGTGAGCGAAGAGTCGGGAATCAGGCACAAGGTACGGTGAATTCGGTACAGCTCCCACGTTCGAATCACTGGATTAGTGGCTGCGGAAGTTAAGAATCTCCAAATAAGAAGAGAATGCGACACGTGTACCTTCTCGGTCTTCATCCGAATAGTCGGGATGCCCACCCGATGCCGCCGCACACGCTACAATGGCTCCTGGAACTTGAAAAATCTTATTTATAGCTGAAAAACTCGTCAGGAATGATGCCAAAATATTGGCTAGAGGATATCACTGACACCCTGATGCTGCCTGATGATGCGACTGTACAGCACCTAACTTATCGTAAGTAAGATCTTGGAAGACTTTGAGAGGACACGTGCGTCCCGGCAAGTGCCTAGCGAAGCGAAGTCGGGCAGGTGGTTTGAGTGCGCGCGGTCGGAAACCTGGCTCTGAATTTAGCTGAGCAAAACTTCGTCACTTGCCCACATGAAGATAAACAACGACGCACTTTTCCCCAAAAGAATTGCTCCTTGTAAATCGGATCTAAGGGTGTGACTGGATAGTCTACAGCGAAGTACTTCGGATGCAACGGCCGCAGTTCTCCAGGTCGTAGACGTGCCGGCTTGACTTCGAGCTCCACATTGGTTTCTTAAAAGTATTGGATTCCACTGGAAACGAAGTTTGGACATATGAGTATCGATCGAAGAGACACTCACTTTGGATTCATCCGAAATGTCGAGAGAAGCCACATGATTCGCATGCTCCTCTTCGGAGTCATATCCAGGGTCTTCGGATGATAGTGGTTGGGACAGGGACGGCAGTGCCCTTGTATGAGGGAGGACATCGTTCGGGTCATGTATATCGTTACTACAGTCCATTTGGTTGCTCTCATCATTCGCGTAGATATCAGTTGTGCAGTTGGCAAACAAATACTTTTCTTCAGATCCAAGTCTAGGTTTCTAAGTCGACAAGTGCATGAGGCAAGTACAGAAACGATATCGAGTGAAATCTTACTTTTGCAAAGATGTTGTCATCGCTGCTACAAATCGACAAATATATGATCTCCGACTCTTTCCACCCAGAAATCTGCTTGCGTTTTTCCTTGTCGACTGGGCGTGTTTGCAATCATGATAGTGGAACTTGTTGCACGTTTCTTCGAAGGTGGTTCTCCAACGCGTTCCATCGCGATTCTTTTTCTCTTTTCCTGAAGATAAAGGTGGTCATGCACGAGTCCTCGACCGCCTGAACACTTGGAATTAAAATCTTACTTCTTCAACAACTTTAAAGAGCCCTGGAAACGCGTAAGTGAATAATGTATGACTGCTACACACGGGAGAGATAATCAACGAATGCCTGATTAATGCCGATGTCTCCCTTGGAGTCATGATGGCAAACTTACTCTTTGAATTGCAAATTGGGTCCTGGGGATGGAGGCAAGCGGGACGAGGAGCAATTGGTTCATTCTTGACAGTCATCACTCGACCCGCGCCAGGGGCGTTCGTGTATCGTGAGTTCTTCCCCGGGCCGTACCCTACGACTGAATTGCGTCAGCCTTTTCATCTTCGTCCGACAGGAGAGCGTCGACATCGATTATTTCAGCTGGTACTTTGAGGGACATGATAGTGAACTGAGAAACACAAAGACTTTAGCAAAGAAGAGCGCTTCTGAGCGAACGAGATGGTCCCAAGTTCATCGAAATGGATCTCCTCAAGTTCACGAAAGTCAAATGCCTCCCAAGTCTGATGCAAGGTTAGTGGCACGAGGGCTAGATGGACAGAAATAGACTTATACGTGCCTTGCGACCAATCTCATGTGGAGGTGGAGGTAGAAGTACAATGTGAGGTCTCCAGTCATCACTAAACTTCGAATTAGCATATCAGTCACAACATCGATCAGAAGGTAAATACCGTGGGGACTCCGGCTCTCTGACACGATAGCCATTTTCATCAAGGACCATGCGGCGCTGGGATAAATTCGTTAAGCTTCACGAATGAGAGTGACGAAGAGCTTACGCCATTATCTTGGAGTAATAGATCAACTAAACACAATTAGACATCAAAAAATGCGCACATAACTTGAAATGAACACCTGACACAGCAGCGTACAATTTTCCGCGCTCTGAAGGAATGAATGAATGTAGGGACGGGACGTGTATTAATATTGGAGTCATTCGTGACAAAAACAACATACCCGGCAAGAGGTGTGCAAAAGAAGAATTCCGGATATGTAGAGCAACGTTACATAAGCTTTTAAATCTTATTACCAGCAGACCGTTCTGAGTTCTTCGATACTGGCGCCAAGAGTTAATAAAATCGTTCGCTGAGTACTGAGAAAGGGTAATTTTCAATACTGTAGAAGACATCTAGATAGCTGAATCAATGAAAAACGCGTGCTGAAGGGCGCTGCTCACTAAATTCAGTATCTTGGATGTCATGAGTGATATCATGTGACCAATATCAATTATATGCGTGTCATACACGTCGTTGTTATTGACGCATCTCGCAATTATACTCTCATTCATGGATTAACTAAAATGGCATTCACAGACCTTCAGATCGTTTTGCAACAACATGAAGTTTGTAAATACTGTGACAGCTGTGGTGCCAATGCAATTGCACCACTCTGATAGCCATTGGAGAGCCTAAGAAAAAGAAATGTCAGACATGAATAGTGTCAAAAATTACTCACTATAGCCATAACAGGTCCATCATTTGTGATGGTATGGGGGATAGCTTCATAGACTGCATCCCAGGTGTCCTGTATAGTAACATGGAATGTTGCTTCCGACTTGATACAATCCCAGACTTCTTCCTGATCTCCGATAGTAGAAATGAGAGTGGGAATGAAAATGGCGCTCCACCTAGCCACTGCCTGAAGTCCTCCAGGAAGATGCTTGATCCTATATAAAGAATGGGGGAGGATCTCCGCTGTCACCTCTAAGGGATTTGTGGTAGTGGTGGCTGGTGTAAAAGACAACTCTAGTTAGAGTGATAGAAACTATCCCCTAACCAGATATATGTCGAAGCTCTGCCCAGCTGTTGCACTTGCAAGCAAGAACATTCGACCCGAGGGGCACACTGTCTGATATAAGTTTGATAGTCAGTACTAAGCAAGGAAATCAAGGTCCTAAGGTCGGAGAACAAGTCTGAAGGTAAGGCGTGAAGTCCAACATGAAAGAATGAATTTAGCTAGACTGAATAGACTAGTTCCACTTATCCTTATATGCAAGGGAAGCTGAAACTCAAGGACTTAATGACCTATAGCGACCTTATGTCAACCCAACAGTGATAGCACTCTGAGTAAGACTGAAACTGGTAGGGTGCTGAGGTAACTAAGAGTGCGAAGGAGCGTGACAGGGTGCGACTTGTAGTTAAGTAGTGTGCTGGCGGGTGATTTGAGAATAGTGGTGAACAAGGATTTGGCAAGTAAAGCACTGGCACAAGGTGCGGTGATGGGGGAGCGGTTATTTGGCAGGTAATGTGCTGACACAAGATGCAACAATAGAGGAGCGGTTATTGACAAGCAATGCGCTGGCACAAGACATGACTATAGAGGTGAGTGGGTATTGGCAAGCAATGCGCTGGCATGAGAGGCAACAATAGAGAGGAGCAGGTATTGGCAAGCAATGTGCTGGTGCGAGATGTGACAATAGAGACAAGCGGGTATTTGCAAGCAATGCACTGGCATGAGATGCGACTATAGAGAGGAGCGGGTATTGGCAAGCAATGCACTGGCGCAAGGTGTGACTATAGAGGGTGTTGGCAAGCAATGTGCTGGCACGAGATGCGACAATAGAGAGGAGCGGGTATTGGCAAGCAATGCACTGGCGCAAGGTGTGACTATAGAGGGTGTTGGCAAGCAATGTGCTGGCACAAGATGCGACTATAGAGGGTATTGGCAAGCAATGCGCTGGCACGAGATGCAATGGGGCGCATGACCTATCAGGTTATAAGTGCGACTTTATGAGAATGAGAACCTAAGTAGTAGCGCGTGACTGCAGGAACTCAAGTAGCACACATGGACACAGAGAGAGCAAGGAATCTGACGATTGCACAAAACTATGAGAACTACTAGGTGACTCTGCTATACAACAGTTGCCCACAGGAAGGGGAAGTAAGTCCAAACTATCTACTGATGGTCCTTATATTGTAGTGTGCGGATATATGGAATGCATAGGCGAAACTTGTAGTGATGTAAGCGTGGCGCATTGTATCTGTAGGTAAAATGGAGGACTGGTGCTGCACAACACAAGTATATATGTAATAAGACCTGTGCCAATAGCCTTTAGCAATGATAATCAATGGGAATTGATACACCAGTGGAGGTAAGCAGGCATAGACAGGACATGGGGGAGCATGATACCGATGTCGGACTGAATTCTGTGTAAGCACTGTGACAATTAAGTTTTCTTTGGGCTGATATTAGCTTTACTTACTTTACATTCATTACTTTTGTGGCTTATAGAAGCATGTTTCCCTTTCACCAGTACCAGTCTGAAGTTTGATGATATTTCACTACCTCTGAGCTTGAGCCTAGATCAGAAACCCTTTAGGGTCAAACACTGTCTTCTAAGACATAGCAGCTAGGCAGGGTATTGGCCACATATTGGTTAGGGAGTGATCCTACTAACTAGCCAAGTTTGTGCATCACAGCGCATGACAAGCGATGGCAGTCATGGGAATTTATTCAATCTGTTAGCTCCATTGTGAATATCAAGGGGAAGGTGGCCATAAGCGCTTATATCCGCCCAGCACTAATGTGTTTGTCACACCGAGGTGCGGGAAATCGGGTCCAATGTGCAGAGATGCAGAGATGTAAGGAGTGGTTGGAGATGGGCTGGAGATGGTAAGGAGCATCAAGGAAATGACAGGTAATGGGTTTGGGTAATGGGTAATGGGTAATGGGTAATGGGTAACAGGTAATGGGTAAACAGGTATATTGGCAGGGTAACTCTAGGGACAGGTATGGGTGACCAAGTATCAGGGATTTCTCCCTCCTACTAAGTGGTAATTGTAATCTTAGTTGCCCAACCCTATATAACTAGCTATGTGAAAATCCAGAGTAGATAGGTGAAAGTAGGTATCAAAACTTCAGGTCCGATAGTATGTAACAAGCCATGAGGTACTGTGGCCTGTGAGAATACATGTAATAATGCTGCCAACTCAATCAGCAATGTGTAACAACTAGATATGCACCAGTGGGGTTAAGCGGGACTGGACTGGACATAGGTAGGACAAGTGCAATGATCTCCAAGTGGGTCTAAAGCATTGGAGATGTGGAGATGGTAGGATGGCATTGGAGATGGACAGGGATTGACATACATTGCAAATTAAGGTGTTTGCAGGTCAGCCCAAAAGATATTGCCACATCGGAATGCTCAATAGCATTGATGCCGCCAAGCAATGAGCATCTGAGAGGGGGCAGGGAACCAATAGTTTGAACCAGGAAGAGGAAATTGAGTGAGAGAATAGGGAGTCCAGTGAATCTGAAGAAGGCAAGGATGGAGAAAAGAGATCCAGATCTGCCTCAGAGTCTGAGTTTGAGGAACAAGTCTCTTCAAAATGAGTTAAGACTGTTGATGCCTCAAAGTTCCCTTGGTTTAAAGCATGGTCAACAGTGCTTGCCTCTCTCTCACCAGATCTCAGAGAAACCTACAAACAACTCAATGATTTTGCATCAGACCCAAAAAGTGTCATCTACAATATCCTATCCACATCAGGCTGTCCTCCCTTCCCACCAAGTGAATGGCTTAACATTGTCCATTGGAAATATGTCAACCTTGCAAAAGTCCTTGAGTCTGCGCATACTATGGAGTTGGATCCCAAACAGACCCATGTCATTGATGACGAGGTTGAACTTGCCCTCAGAGTGTCTAAATCATCTGGGAGAATTAAATCCTCATCAGACCATAATATTGTGTTCACCATGTACATTGAGGCCATTGCCTTTGTCTTCCCCCAAAGGTGAAGTGAGTTTACACAGTACAACTCCTACCTCAGTAAGCTCTTCCATGCAGTTGAAGTGAGGCTCCACTCCCACATTATCAAGTTCGATTGGTCAGTCAGAAATCAGATGGCCATGCAGTGAAACCTATGCCTCAATGATTATTCCCAATTTGAGCACCTCAGAACAACCTTCCTCTCCTCTTTTGGCATTGGTGCCAATACCTCCTCATCTGCATCTAGTTCCAGGGAAAAGTCAAATCAGAGAGATGGAATTGGAGGAAGGGATGATCCCTGTCATAAATGGAATAGAGGAACCTGTCAGAAATCAGACAGTGAGTGCAGGTTTGTGCACTGCTGTGACTGAAGGGGATGCTGAGGAGCTCACTGAAAGTCCAAATGTCCTCATAAGAGAGGATCTTAATCAGGGTATTGCAGCTGGACAGTGTTTTTGGTGCAAGGGCATTTAGGGCCCAGGGATGTCAGCCTGTAGTCATATGGTGCTCTGGACCAAAACCGCTTCACCTATGCCACAGCCTCCAGCTGTTACAAACTCAGATGGAGTTGTGCCAATAAAGGCTAAGTCAAGATCAGGACTGACTGAAGTAGAACTTCATCAGGCTAAGGACTCCTTGATGCTACAAAGCGTCTTTGGCCAGATGGCCGAGTGGCTATTTTCTCCAGCAATCTTAACTCTGTTGCTATGTTCAACTTGTTGGCAGCCCTTCCACCTTATAATTGGTTATTAATGACATCTGTGGATGCTATTCTGGAGGCTCAAATCAACTTCAGAGTGTTTTTTGTTCCTGGAGTTGAGAATATCATGGCAGACCACTTGTCATGTTGGCATAACCTTGAGGCTATTCGGGCATCCTCAGGATCACTAATTTATCCTTTTTCACCCCCTCGGAATATGCTGGGGGCAGTGAAAAAATGATTCATATCTCTCCTAAGGCCAGGCAACCCCAGTGGGAAGTCTGGTCTCATGAGCATCTCATTCATGAGTGCTCCGTTTTCCTGGGAAGAACCCTGGGCTGCTCAATGTTTCACACATACTCCTCTCATCTCAACTCTTATCTAACTTTCTGTGAGTGTCACTCTCTGTCAGTCGATCCAACACCAGACACCTTGTCTTTCTATGTGACTTATATGTCACATTTTATCCAACCTCAGTCAGTCAAGGATTATTTGTCAGGGATTGTGAGTCAATTGGAGCCTCACTATCCTGATGTCCATCATTCTTGGAATTCTTCACTGGTCAAATGCACTCTTCAAGGAGCTTTGTGTGCACATGGGCATCCTACAAAGTGTAAGGAGGCATTGTGTCATGATGATCTTATCCAGGTCCTATGCAACTTGGAACATCCTTTAACCCATGACAACTTGCTTTGGGTAACCCAACTCCACTGCAGTTTTTATGGTCTTTTGCATCTTGGAGAACTTGTGGCTCCAGATGAACGCACTCTGCAGGATTATACAAAGTTTTCAGAGCAGTTCTCAGTCACAGTTTCAGACACCGATGAAGGAACTAAGTGACTGCTGCTTGCACAATCACTCTCTCGATGTGAGATCAACAATGCTGCTGGTGATGCAGAATGTTGGGTCTTGCTGCACCTAGGCTGCTATGCCTGAGACAGACGCGTTCAACCCTAAAGGGGACTGCTACTGCACACAGAACCAGATATATGAGAGACCCTTGTAGTCTGAAGGATGTGCAAAGGTGTGAGAAGAAATGCGAGACAAATGCGAAGGAATACAAAGAAACACGAAGGAATGCGAAGAAATGTGAAGAAATGTGAAGAAACACGAAGAAACACGAAGAACACAATGAGAACGCGAAGTGCGGGAAAGTTGTGCTAAGGTAAGCGAAGCGTGGGAAGGTGCACGCTTATAGCATGCATTGTCATGGGAAAGTGCAGATGGAATGCGGAGAATAAGGAGTGATATAGAGGGGCGGATAGATAATGGATCAACGGATACGCAAAGCGAGCGCAATGCAAAGCAAGTGAAAAGCAAGGTCTGATTAATCTAGTCTAGTCCAATAATGATAACCATAGGTAACACAAAGTGCGCCCTAATGGTGACTACTACTTCAGAGTAAAACCCGATAGTGAGGGAAGTACAGTAAAGGGGAGTAATGGGGAAGAGTAGTAGTGCAATCATCAAACTATATACTAGACAAAATCGCATCGGACATGGAAGGGATAGGAAGAAAACGCGCTGATAGTATGTAATAACATGTAATAATGCTGCAATGCTTGTTACAACCATGAGGCAAGGAATATGACATACCAATGAGGTGGTCGGACATGGATAGGCACTCCCGGATTATAGGCGATGAAATGCAATGAAACACGAAAGTGCGCAATGAAATGCAAAAATGCACAAGAACATGCGCTAAGCGCGAGCGTGGGAAAGCGTCGCGTCTATGGCGCGTTATACAGGAACGTGTTGCATGATATACCAATGGAAGTGCAAGTCATTATGCGAATGATAAACAGACTGCTTGTGTGAATATGCCCATTACGTGCCCATAGAAATATGAGTCCCTACACCGACTTTGCTTTTCTCATCCAGTATGACAAGCCCAATACACAGTATGAAGGTAACAGGGTAGTAATTCAGCAGTCATTGGCTGGTGCTGACCCTTGGCCTCTCTTTATGCAGTATCTTGCTTCACATGATCAAAAACATCCTTTGCACCCATGTCTTTGGCTGTGGGAGGATGGTCATTTGCCTACTCACTCCTGGTTTGTCCGCAAGCTAAGGTTTTTCTTCAATGGCACCTACTCTGGTCATTCAATGAGAGCAGGAGGGGCCACATCTTTAGCAGTGGCTGGGGTGTCACCTGATCACATTCGTGCCATGGGTCAGTGGCACTCTGACACTTGGGAGCAATACATACACAAAAATCTGACACTTCTTCAAGCATTATTGTTTAACAGTCATCCTGTACATGACCCACCATTTGGGAATATTTGACATGTATTTGTACATAATTGCTACTCTTATGTCTATTTTTATTTTTATTTCTTTATTTCTTTTTCAAAACCCCACCCAAACCCTTCCCATTTTGTATTTATAGTCTTTATAGCATTCATTTCCCTCAGATCAGTGTTTCTGCTTATCTTCTTTAGTTGTATTGTTAGTCTTCAATAACAGCTAGGCTCCCCAAAGGTCAGGGAGTCGATTTTTGCTATTCCTTTGGTGTTTGTGTGCCTTTCAGAATCGTGCAAGGTCCATTAGATCAAGTTAAACTCAATTGAATACCATTAATTAATTAACATGTTTGAAGCAAACACCACTATGATTGCTGTTGTACTTTCCTCATTCATCACTAGGGGTCGGTGTTGCTGACACAGACCTTGCAGAGTTTGTTCTTATATACCAATGTCTGCTGTTATAATTTTTCTCAAGAATACACTACTAAGTATCGTAAAATTCAGGATGTAAGCTGATAGTACAGTGCAAACAAGAACGAGTGCCATGTTGTTCGAAGACGTGGCTGGAACGTTGTTGCGATGTGTAAAGAATGTTTTCTCTATGCGAGTATGTGAAGCTTGCACAGTAATTTGATATCAGCTTACTTTCATATGAGGACACACTTGTTCCTGATTCCCCACACAGATAGGGTGCATCAAATGCTCCTCACATGGACGAAGAAACTCATATTTGGCCTATTCTTGACCAGTTTGTCACTGTGTTTGACGTGTTAAAATACAGTTATCAAGCAACTCCCTTACCTCTGTTTCATGACAGACATCTTGTTGAACCGTCTATGGCCAACGAGGTTATGAATGGAGCGATTGTGGAAGTGCATTTCCGCATTCACCAGTGGCATATTCAGCAGTTCGACAGCTTTCAAGCCACTGTCGAAGGAATCATCATTTTAAGGCCTGCGCCAAGGTATCATACTTCGGCTTAGAAATGGCCGCATCCCAAGACTACAGGCAATAATGAACCAGAGGTTAAAAAAACTCATCACAATGCAGAAGCATTGTCGTTGAAGATCTGAAAGAAGGTATGTGATGTTTGTTATCAGTTTGAGTACAATGGCTCAACATCTATGGTGGCGTGATGCAGTCTTGTTATCTTGTTGTTCTGGTTTCTTCGTGGTTTCTGCAGAGTCCTTGTATTTATATTTCTGAGAAGCATGTAGTCTCCAAGCTTTGTATTGATGTTTCAAGGAGGATGTATCTCTACGGTTGAGGTTGAATGGAAAAAATGACGTCATTGTTTGGTCTCGCTTGCCATTACACATTTCGCTCAACTCCGATAGACCTTGCTCCGCAAGGTAATTCCAAATCAAATGTCATGCTGATATTATACTATGCAACAGGAAGTATGGCTGCGAACTCGAAAAACCACCGTCTGGTCACAGTGTGACCTGCAGTGACCGGTCGTGACCGATCGGTGACGACAGTCAGCCGAGTCAGCCGAGCCAGCGATCGGATGAGACACCCGACACCGCAGCGCTAAGTCTTTAGAACATCTAAAATAGAAACGCCACGCCAATCCCAACAACCAACCCAATTCTAATTCTAATTCTAATTAGCGAGTCCTGATGCGCACGCGCATGCACGAGAGAGTGAGAGAGACTGCCCCCCAAACACATTATTGAGACTACACAAGGAGGGAAAGCTCAAGCCCCACTCTGGCAGAATAAGAAGGATAAGAAGGCCCAGTAGGGCGCCAAATTCCATGGCAGCCATCAAAATGGCTGCCACATCTGCGCTGCGCGCACACAAGATCACGGAGGGGCAGGGATCTGGTCCATCTCACTCACCGAAGGCATCTGGGGTTTGGGTTTGGGTCCTTGGGGAACGAATGTTGGAGAGTCTTGATGGCACAAATGAGAGTGAAGGAGGGACGGTTTGTGAAGAGATCGAGAGGGTCTGGAAAAGGTGCATGCTGACTTGTGGGGCCTAGCCAGTCACCCTGACATTTTTCTGCCGGCACCCAATGTAGGCTTCCGAAGAAGACTTTGCAGTCCGCAATGTCACACCCATTTGGGAGGGTCTTTTTTTGCCCAAGAAACCTATGGTGGATGGGCGAGATTCCCTGCCAAAACAGAGGGATGGAGAATCAGACCATGCCATTTCTCCCAAAAAACACCATCCTCACGCGCTAAAGACGGTCCTGCGCATGCTAAAGATGATCCCAGACATGTGACTTGTTAGGTATGTTCTCATTCCACTCTGTTTATCGAAAAATGTTTCCCACTTCCCCATTTCACCACGCACTGATCATTGCACACACTGTCAGAGGCGTACCGCAACAAGTTCTTACAAACTCAATACTTTCAATACAAAGGTAAGTCCCAATTTCTCTTCATTAATGGAAAACATACCAAGCGAACTCCTCCAGGTGTCCCTGAAAAAGGTCGCCGCTTAACTACTTGATTTCAAGTATGTATTACTCCTCCATAGCGGTTTGCAAGCGTTCATCGACGGAAAACATACCAAGCAGACTCCTCCAGGTGTCCCTGAAGAAGGTTGCCACTTAACTACTTGATTTTAAGTATGTATTACTCCTCCATAGCGGTTTGCAAGTGTTCATTGACGGAAAACAAATCAAGCAGACTCCTCCAGGTGTCCCTGAAGAAGGTCCCTGCCGAACTGATCAATTTCAAGTACGTATTGTTCCTCCACAGTGGTTTGCAAGCACTCATTGTGTTAAGATCGTGCTCAAGGGTAACGGATCCAAAGGGCTTTGGCCTCAGCTCATACGCTGTGCCCCTTTCCTGAGTATAGCCCCGTATTTCAGAATGCTATAAGAATCGTACACGAAGATCCGGATGGCTGTTGTAGCATATCCGAAGGTCTGGACGACTATCGAATGGTATCCGGGTGTAGAGGAAAGTAACGTATTCCTATCCGAAGACAAGGAATAGTATCGTATGATATCCGAAGGTAAGGATTGGTATCGTATCCCTATCCGAAGATAAGGAATAGTATCGTATACGGATCCGGATGGCGTCCGGATATCGGACGAGAGTATAAGGACTAGTCTAGACAAGTCTAGGACTAGAAACTGACAGAGTGTAGACTATCCGTAGATAGAGGCGGATGCGTATAGACTATCGGATACAATCCTTAAGTCTCGGAGGGTGACAAGAGTTGATAAGACTCGAGTCCGGATAACGGAATGAGAACAATCTAAGATGATATTCGAACTAGGGTGCTAAGAACATATACAAGAGTTTATATACGATAGAACTACGCGAGAGGCTATGCACAAAGTATCGCGAAGTATAAGCAACGCTTATTAGAAGTTAATCATAAGCCGGAAGGTAATCACAAGTGAAGCGGATCAGTAAACATAACCGGGAATTAATCACAAGTGAAACGGATCAGTAGAACATAGCCGGAAGAAAGCATAACCGATGAACCAGAAAGGAGGATATACTAAATGGAGGAAATAAGCAGTGTTTAACGTTATATGAACAGGATATGAATGAAGAAGCTTATCGTAACGGATCTGGTACGGATCTGTGGATCGGATCTGATCGGATCTGACATCCGGAACTTCGGATGAGAAGCGCAAATGTATGGGATATGACACATTGACGGAAAACAAACCAAGCAGACTGCTCATGGTTTGCAAGCATTCATCGACAGAAAACAAACCAAGCAGACTGCTCATGGTCTGCAAGTGTTCATCGATGGAAAACAAACCAAGCAGACTGCTCATGGTCTGCAAGCGTTCATCGACGGAAAACAAACCAAGCAGACTGCTCATGGTCTGCAAGCGTTCATTGACGGAAAATAAACCAAGCAGACTGCTCAAGTCTTGACGCTGTAGGGACTCATATTTCTATGGGCGCGTAATGGGCATATTCACGCAAGCAGTCCATTTATCATTCGCATAATGACTTGCAGTTCCATTGGTATATCATGCGACACGTTCCCGTATAACGCGCCATAGGCGCGATGCTTTCCCGCGCTCGCGCGATGTATTCCCACGCTCGCGCTTAGCGCGCGTTCTCGCGCACTTTCGCGTTTCATCGCGCACTTTCGCGTTTCATCGCATTTCATCACGCATCATCGCATTCATCGCCAATTACCCAGGAGCGCCTATCCATGTCCGACCACCTCATTGGTACGTCATATTCCTTGCCTCGTGATTGTAACAAGCATTGCAGCGTTATTACATGTTATTACGTACTATCAGCGCGTTTTCTTCCTATCCCTTCCGCGTCCGACGCGATTTTGTCTAGTATATAGTTTGATGATCGCACTACTACTCTCCCCCATTACTCCCCTTTACTGTACTTCCCTCACTATCGGGTTTTACTCTGAAGTAGTAGTCACCATTAGGGCGCACTTTGTGTTACCTATGGTTATCGTTATCGGACTAGACTAGATTAATCAGACCTTGCTTTTCACTCGCTTTGCATTGCGCTCGCTTTGCGTATCCGTCGATCCGTTATCTATCCACCCCTCTATATCACTCCTTATTCTCCGCATTCCATCCGCGCTTTCCCACGACAACGCGCGCTATAAGCGCGCGCCTTCCCACGCTTCGCTTACCTTAGCGCGACTTTCCCGCACTTCGCGTTCTCATCGCGTTCTTCGCGTTCTCATCGCGTTCTTCGCGTTCTCATCGCGTTCCTTCGCGTTTCTTCGCATTCCTTTGCATTTGTCTCGCGTTTCTTCTCGCACCTTTGCGCATCCTACAGACTACAAGGGTCTCTCATATATCTGGTTCTGTGTGCAGTAGCAGTCCCCTTTAGGGTCGAACGCGTCTGTGTCAGGCATAGCAGCCTAGGTGCAGCAAGACCCAACATTCTGCCTCACCAGCAGCATTGTTGATCTCACATCGAGAGAGTGATTGCGCGAGCAGCAGTCACTTAGTGCCTTCAACGCGCTCCAGTTGATCGTCTGCCAGGGACCCAATTTGTGCATCCCACTTCATCATCCACTGCGCTCGTGCCATCTAAGGCAAATATAGGTAAACACATGTGCATGTTTAGGAGCAGGGCGCATATTAATTTGTTCTCTACCATAGCTGCACACGTCCGTCTTACTAGCAGCTCAGATAATCCACGCCCATTGCCTACAACCACAAACAGGAGGCCTACTCGTCAGCATGGGCATAAACAACCTTTGGGAGGTACGTGCACCATTGACCACTTGCAGATTTCAAGCTCATTCGTTTTACAGTTACTAGAGCCTGCTGCAAAAACAGTGCGCATTACCTCGCTTGCCCTCCAGGACCGCTATGTGGGACCTGCTCCTCACTTGCCCTACATTGTAGGAATTGATGCAAGGTCAGTATTTGCGTGTTCGCATCACTCATGTTTGGTACTAACTATTTTCACCACCATGCAGTGGGTGGTTTGAACAGTGCCAGCAAGGTCGGTGGCACCGTGCACATGCTCAGACTGGGCAGAACCCTGCACTTCGGACATTTCTATTTCGTCTCGCTTGACTCACTTGGTACCCAGTACAACTGGTTTTCTGCTACAACGGTAACCAGTGGCCTGATGTCAAGCGAGGACATAAGGTGTCTTCTAGAGAACACTGGATGGTCAAGCCGACGAAACGCATCCTGGACGTTTTCAATACACAGTGGATCACGGTGTGTTTTCTTTAACTTTTTCATTTGTATCATCTAACCTTAGTACATAGGCTGCAGGAGAAGCTGAGGCTCAGCTTGCCTTGATGAACAGGGCCGGTGTCATTGATGCTGTAATGACAGACGACAGTGATATCTTTGTGTTCGGCACGAAGACTGTCCTTCGAAAGTAAGCTTTTTCTCCAGACTTAAATCATCTGTCCCTCATGTTCTTGCCTTAGTTCAACACTCTCTGTGGACACGATCAAGATATATACTGCTGGCGCCATTCAAGACCAAATTGATCATTGTCTTACCGGTGATGCTTTTATTACCATGGCTATTTGCTGTGGCGGTGATTATGATAAGGCAAGCTTTGAGCTCATTATGTGGACACTGCGCTGACATCTTCCCTCAGAATGGTCTTCTAGGCTGCGGGTGTGAGACGGCACTTGGTCTGGTTCGGTGCATGGACAACAGTATGCTGCGCAGTGCCGCATGCAACAGCAACCAGGGTGGGGCCCTCAAACAGTGGCGAAACATCGCTCGGTACCACCTTTTGAGCGATCCCACTGGAAGAATGGGCCGATCGCATCCAGCACTCGCTTGTTCACTCCCTGAATCATTCCCTAGCTTGGACATCATCAATTTGTATGCGCACCCTGCAGTCACCTCACTCACTGAACTAGCTGAATTGCAACTGCCAGCTCCCCCTGACCTTGCTCAGCTCGCGTCTGTGATCCAGCAACTCCTGGGCTGGGGCTCGACGAAGCTTCTTAGTACCTTCCGTACTAATATCTGGCCTGTTGTTATCCTACACGAGCTCCTGGAGGATCTTGCTAATAATTCACCCAAGAGCAATGAGGTCTGTGATTGCTATATGTCTCAACGCACTGATAGACATGTGATCCAGGTCAATCTCGCCTCAGGCTGCACAAGGGCAGTGTTTCTCAACCATGCATCACGCCCAAAGGAGACACTTGCCGGAATTTCAGGGCACAATACCGATGTGCCCACTGATATGCTTGAGAAGGCCACACTCCAGCTTCTCGACTCAGAGGAGCTGGCCTCAGGCTGTCAGGATGATATCACGTCATCGCATAAGTATGTTCGAGTATGGCTTCCAGACAGGATCTATGATGGCTGGGTAAAGACAATGTTCCTATCATCGTCAGGTGATCCCTGCACAACAGAGGTGTGTCCCTCAGCCACGTTATTACTGTTCTTGCTGACATAGATAGAGCACTCCTTCATCGATGTCACATGCTGTCCGTCAGTCGCCCATGCATATTGTCTCCGATTCTGCCGCCAGTACCTCTATGAGTATCATTGACCTCACAGAAGACGAAGATGTAGGGGCGCTTGCCGGTAGTGTCATCATTGATCTTACAGGTGATGATGATAATAGTGATTTGATTGATCTCACTCTTTAATATATAATTTGGTACTGTACTTGTATTCTTGTACTATATGTGAATAAATAATGGTTTGGTTGCAAGCACGACAGGGAGCAAGTCTATTGTTTTGTTCTTCACCTACTCAATTACATGAACAGCACCGCCCACACTGTCGGCACTTGATAGTCGGTCACTGGTTTGGATCGAAAAAATGCTCTCTTGGCTCTGCGGGGTCGTCATTTGAAGATATCAGATACTTAACTATTGTTATGTTGGTGAATTCAGTGCTCCACCCGCCCCACTCACAAATCCTTCTTAGATGCCAGCGCCTTTCTACGTGCAAGTATTGGCAGCCTCCTCGATGAAACGAGTGTGTGCCATAGGGAGCAGGGTCAATATTTATGTCGAGAAGGTTGTTCCGAAAGAGCTCCAAGAACTGTTCTGAGGACTAAAAGGTCACATTTAACTATTTACACTGATGTACAAAGTAGTAACGCACCATAGGGCTATTTGCCTCTGCTATGTGGTCACCGGATGCCACTTTTCGGAAAAGGTAGCCTGCTGTTAGCTTAGACTCGCACAGCCAGGCAGCGAGTGCCTGTGCGGGACAGATATGGGCTTCGTCTGAGGGGAGAACCCAGAGGTAAAAGGGCTTGATATCTATTACACATCTCATCATTCTGCCAAGCTCGATACAGATTCAATACATACCTCCGTTTTGATGGGTCTTCCGGAACGGGAGGTATAACACAACCCGATTTTTCTCCACACGAAGGTCGTGGACCTGTATTTTGAGAACCTCATCAAACCGCAACATACACAAGAATGCTACTGTATATGCAGCTTGAAGAAGCCTTCGGACCCGTCCACTGCCCCAGCACTCTAAGTTTTTGGAAGTTCCTAAGCCTCCTGCAGGCTTTCGCCCGCCAGGTTGGTATGCTTGGACGGTCCAGTTTTGAGGGAGGTGGTTATGATAGTGTAGTTTAAATAATATTTCCTGAAAGTGTTCAGATATTCCTCGAAGTGAACAAATGAAAGATTCGACGTGACTTACGGACGTTATAGCACGGGCGCTGTTAGCGACCTCACCGGCTTGTACCTAGTAGAGCAATGAAATGGTCAGCTACAAATCCTCCGAAATTTTTAGTGTCACCTTGCGCCTCCGCAACGAACACATGAACGATGATACCTCAACTGAGATCGAAGGATTGCCGACCATAGTACCATCACCAGCATCGGACTCATGCCAATGCATGTTTCCGAGACCACAAAGCTTACCAAAGGCATAAGTCATCGATGCTCGCATCTTCTGAGCATGTCCATATGTCCCCTGGTCTTTGGTGGATGACTTTGAGCTGCCGTCGAGATTAATGGAGTCACAACTTTCGTGGCATGTTAGCATCCTATCATGTGAATGGTACCTGGCACTCACGCATTCATAATCCAGGCCACAATGATCCACGGAGCATTTGGTCGTGGTTTCTTGTTAAAGAAGTTCTCATCTGGCTCTAGAAGCCTCGTCCTGATAGCAAACGAGAGACATGAATTCATTAACCTGTCGTGCCCCATGAGTAAGTAAATATCAGCCTATCAAAGCCGCATAGTAGTAGGTGATGCAACAGGACCACTCACCTCTTGTATTCAGCATCTGTGCCGTCTGTGATCCCCTTAGAAGCCTCCATGAGAGTCGCCTGCAGTTTAGCGAACTCTGAAGCATCCATTGATCTATTTGCCGTGATTGTCGGGGCGCTTTGTTCAGGGTCGATCAGGGTTTCTTGTTCTGCTGCAACATCCTCTTCAATATTGGCGTCCATCTCAAGGTCAGTGGTAAGTGGAAGCACACTCTGCAAACCAGCAAAGTGCTGCATGGGGTCAATCGCTGTAGAGGTCATGGGTGCCAGTAAATGGTCAATAGAGAGTTTGCGGCTGTGTGCGTCAGCAGTAGTGAGGTGCCCATACTTGTATTATTAGCTGCCATATCCAAACTTCATATGCACAAGATAAATGTACAGTTCCTATTCATGGCACTTCATGCTAAACCTTTGCCAGTCAACTCAATGTACCTTTTTGCTATAGCAGACACCTTCGTCATGACATACTCTTGTCCTCCCCTCCAGTAGGTAAAACGAGCGTCAAAGGTGGCACCAAACTCTCTGTGCGCCTGTTCTGCAAGGCGAGAGTCAACCGACATGCGTATATCATGCAGCTTCTGGACGATTGTAGTATACTTCATGTGCTCTCCTTCGACACTGAAGGTAGCCCAGAACTGCTCAGGGCTGCCTTGACGGTAACGCTCAACAATGACCTGGGCACCAAGAGAATAGAAAGGTCAGTCATGTAGTCGAGCATCCCAAGGCTGCACTCACCCGCCAATCGTTCCATTTATTCTTTGTTCCCTGCCACTGCTGCTGTTTGCCATAGCGATAGAGTAACGGCCAGTATTCGACTGCAATTGGGTGACCGCGGATGACAATGACAGACAGACCTTTCCAGTGTTCAGTATGGTCATCCCACATGTCATTGAGGCGCGGGATGTCATGTGCAAAACTGATGGCAGGGGGATCAGGGATCTCGCTGGCATCCACTTGCAAGATGGTGCCGTCTCCGAGCTGGAGTAGCCGTGGCTTCCCTGTTGGGGATTCTGTTGGTGCCCCACATTCCAATGCAACGATCTCATTGCTGGAGCGAGTGATGCCTTTGGCACTGGAGCGAGTGATGCCCTCGGCGTCCAGTATAAGTGGGGACTGAGTGGCACCAGGCTCATGGAGAGCACTTTGAACAAGACTGACTATTTTTGCGCTCACATTTTGGATGATGGCGTCCTGCAACTGTTACCTGTTAGCTCATGGCAGGAGAAGTAGTAATAAGGAAGTGCACCTCGTCAATGTAAGGAACAGAGGGCACGCTTGTACTGGTGGTCAGAAGAGCATGACTGGACTCGGCACCAGGAACTGGGGGTACAAGATCCACTGGCTGGTATGGATATTCTCTGACAATCATCTCAGCCTGTCAAGCCAGAAGCGGCTTACCCATGGCAACAGCGCTGCAACTTCAGCTGACGTACGTGTGTCCTTGGATCGGTCAGTGGCAGCCGTGCCAGCAGTGGTGCTGACCAGCTGTGCACAGCATTGTGTAGACTGCTTGGTGCGTCCTGGCTTGGCATTGTCTGCAGGCCTACTCGCTCGAGGTCCCTTGTGGGACTTGCGGGCACCTGGACAGAGCCTCAAGCAAGAAGTCAGCTCCCAGTCACTGCCACCCTAGCAAAGATACCTGCGCACCTGTCCCATGAATCAGGTTCACGACTGAATTCCTCCAACCGTTCAATCAGCATGGTCTTGTTGCCCGTCTGGCGGAGGTCAAACTCGTTACAGTGCTGCCTTAGCACTTTCACAGTCATAGTGTAGCTACAGTACCAATATCAGCATGAAGTGAGCGAAGAAGACAAAATAACTTACATCGAGAGATGTTGAACCAAGGGTTCTCCTTCCCGCCTGAATCGCCGTGGGAAGGGAAGAGATTGCTCATGAGAGGAAGATTGAGAGGAGGATGTATAACTATTACGAGGGCTTCCCGGAGTGATGCCGCTGGTCGTTCAATCATGTGCGCTAACATCAGCGCTCCAGAATACCTCATTGCCATCCAAGCTGGGATGTGGTCCAGTAGTACTGACCACATCCATTCTCAAGAAGCTCGGGATGTTGTTGTTAATGCTGCTGTCGTCGTCATCGTCGTCGCAGGGCAGGGCAGGCAAGCAGCGGAGAAGTTTCCTCCACAACGGATATGTTCCTATGAGAACAAGGAATGCAGAGACGCCCAATATGACGGTGAAAGAGCTGGCCTCGTTGAGCGCATCCGGTGGTGCTAGAGCATCAGGGGTGGTGGTTGGGTCTGCTGCAGCCGAGCTGGAAGCGTTTGAGAGCTGAGTGACGAGCGAGTCGAAGGGGTTGGCCTGCGGTGAGTGCTGGGAGGGCGCGCTGACGATGGCAGAGGCAAGCATGCGTGCCACATGCTTGGCATTAGGCAGTGGGATCTGGGGGACCGGGCAAGTCAGCAAATGTGAATGCTAGTATAGTACAAGTGAGTGACAGGAAGAAGGACCGCCTCGCTTAGGTAAGCGCGCCTGGGACGGCGTTTGCCGAAATGTCACGCCCGCAAACGGACGGCGTTGTTTTCAAGAGAAGTGCATCAGACATCACAAATCAGGTGATGCCATCTCTGAGAGGCTAAGTCACGATAGCAGGACAGAGCGGTCATAAAACAGTAGAGATGGACTGCCATGATAAGTAACCCCACAGACTGACCCGGGGAAGATTGGATGGGTGGAACAGCCAGACTCAGAAGAGTGTTGTCGTCAATATAACTACTTAAGAGTAAGGGGCACGAGAACCTTGCTCAGGCTAAAGCAACAAATTCGCAAGGCCGCATCTGATTATCAAGAATGATCAAGGTACATAACACTATCGTATATTCCCACCAATTGTAAGCGCTACATGTGGCGATGATGTCGCAAGTAAGACCTAGTTTATTATACAATCGCGTTGAGTGAATTGGCCTGAGTCAAGAGAAGAAGAAAGTCCAACCACAGTAACTGAAAGCAAAAACTCAGTATTGATGACACCCCTAACCCGAGCATGCTGTCCACCATGCAGGCTTGTAGTCAGGCATGATATGACCAGCCTTCTCAAGCTTGACAGCCCAATCATCTGCTTCTCGTTGATATATTTTGGCAAGTTGAGTGTATTGGCGTACTCGGTTTCGTGCTGCGGCATAACTTGCACAAACTGCGTCGATAGTATACTGAGTAAATATCTTGGTTTGCTCTTCGTCTCCCTCAATATCGATTTCGTCTAATGTCATCTGACACATAAAGGTTAGTACTTGTGCTTGACATCTTACTAGGTGAGGGTATCAGTGACCACGTACCAAATATGATTGAATCTCTCGGATGCCCGTTTTACCTTCCCCCTTTGAGAAGTTGCATTCTTCAAGCAGAGCGTCAGGGTGTTGATGGGAAATTGACGTGGAAGACTCTGAGAGGGGTGTAGATGGTGCTTCATCAGAAACTGTAAAAGAGGTATTCCTTTGTTCCGGCATGTTCACAGAATCACAGATTGAGTATGACAGGTTCAAGCGAAGTCTCTAGTATCATTGTATCAATACTAGTAGACACGTATACTGGTCATTCAATCGGAGCTATGCGGTATTTCAAATATTCCATTAGGGGAAATTTCCTTTTTAAGTTGGAGGAACCAGTGATATTTTCAGGCATATGATATCATAGAGCTTTGACCTGCTTTGACTTGTTTTATCTATTCGAGTCCTTCAATTCGAGGTCTATTTGTAGTCTCTTACCACTTCGAGTTATTCTCAGGCTGTTTGACAGTAGTAAAACGCTGAATGTGCCACGGCATCTCTAGACCGACCTGCCTCAGTCTGTGTCTTGTGTTTCTGCTTTTTATGGTCTTAGTACGCTGCAGCAATGTGGAAACTGTTACAGGTTGCCCCTGGGAAAAGGACACGGATTCCCGTGGACTTAGCAGACATCGCGCTACGTGCAAGCACTACCACAGGGCAAGTACATCAGCTACTGACAAAAGGCGGGAGCGGGCAAAAGCGTCGATTAAAAGATCACACCAATTGACCCCACACCGTGACCGGCAGCCTCATGCTAGTATTTCGACTGTAAGTGATTTATATGTCGCTCAAGAACTCTGATGTAAACTTATCTATCAGACATCGCCGCTTGAATCAATACGGTTCACGAAGGATCGTAGTTCGAAACCTATAGCGCATTGCAAACATAATGTGTTCGGTGGAAAGCCTGACTCGGAGGGCCAGCTACCTAAATTTATCGATCAAAACACTATTAACACTCCTCTCGATGCATCAGATGTTATAACACACGATTCAGATGTTGCGATGGAGGATATCGCCGAGGGATATCCCCATATTCCCGGTATTCATCTTCATAAATTGTCTATTGACGTACTAGTACTCATGCATCGCTAGACGTACCTCGACGTTTTTTGCAGCGCACATTGGTACCAAGGAAGTTCAACGATATTCTACCTGATGACGAAGACATCAATCCTCCGAATGTTCCTGGGAACGATCCGTCCCTGGTAGCCGAAAAGCAAGACTCATCGCAGCGTAGAATACAAAGAGTCCTTTTAACTCTACGCGACACGCTCCAGACAGCATATAACATTTTTGGACTCTCTCGGCAATATCCTCGGCGCCCGTCTTTTGAACCTGACAAATTTGTTCCCTCTTTTTTGCTAGCCAAAACTTCCCCCACATCTATCGAAGTGCACGATACTCAAGAACCCGACCCATCTCGCGGGGTCCGTGAACCGCCACACCCGTTCCCGAATATGACTGTCTATTGTCTCATGATGTGGATGAACTCTGGAAGCCATCAGAAGTCGCAGACGGAAGTAATGCGTCTCGTTCGAGATGTAATTCAAGCAGAAGATTTCAATGCGACGGACCTGAACGGGTTTTCGGTCAGGAGATGTCTGCGCACACTGGATAATGATGCAAGCAAGGAGACCTTTACTTTCCCCGACGACTGGGTCGAAGCAGATGTCAACATCGACATTCCTACAAAGTCGAAGGATGATCAGTCCCAATCATTTAGGGTCCCTGGATTTCATTATCGGCCCCTTGTCGAAGTCATTCGTTCCGCGTTTGCCGATATTCAAGCTAACGCCTTTCATCTTTTTCCCTTCAAGCGCCTGTGGAAGGACCCCCTGGACAACCACGAGGAACGTATATTCGACGAGCTCTATACATCTGACTCTTGGTTGGAAGCTCAGAATGACCTGCAGAGGCAGCCAAAAGAACCTGGCTGCTCGCTTGAACGCGTTATCGCCGGGCTCATGTTTTTTTCGGATGCAACGCACCTTGCAAACTTCGGAACGGCCAAGGCTTGGCCCCTTTATTTGTACTTTGGAAACTTGAGCAAGTACGCCCGCTCGTCACCCACATCTGGTGCATGTCATCTTATAGGATTTTTACCTTCCGTATGCCACTTACCACCCGTGTTATGTGACCTTATCTGACATTTTTCTCAGCTTCCGGATTGCGTCAAGGATATTTTGAGTAACCTACCTCGCATATCGAAGATCGGCATCGCGGCTCTGCAGACGCATTGTCGACGAGAGTTGTTCCAGGGCTGTTGGAACATTTTGCTCGATGCTGATTTTATTCGCGCATACCGTCACGGAATCGTGCTCCGATGTCCGGATGGAATACTGAGACGTGTCTTTCCGCGAATCTTCACTTATTCGGCCAATTACCCAGAAAAGTGCGTCTTTTCCCTTCGTATTCGTTCGTCCTTGAAATACATATCACCGTTTCAGGGCTTTGATAGCAACAATCAAAGACATGGGCTCTTGCCCATGTCCACGCTGTTTCATTTCGAAGGCCTCGTTCGATCTTCTGGGCCTCTTCAGAGACATGCGGGATCGCGTAACCTGCCTTAGAACGTACTCTCTTGCGAGGGTGACCGAAGCCCGCGAATATATATATAAATGTGGAAATACTGTCGACGGCTTGAAAGTACAGGCGACCCTTGGCCAAGGATCATGGGTGCCGACCGTGGTGAGACTGACTTCGTAATGAATTTTATTGCTCAGGCCTAATTCTCGACGAGAATGCATTTGTAGACAAGCTTGGCCCACTAGGATTCAACCCTTTCCCGATGCTCGTCGTTGATTTCATGCATGAATGCGAGCTAGGCACATGGAAAGCATTATTTACTCATCTGATTCGTTTACTTTATGCACTTCCTGACGGTGACAGCCTGGTTGCGTGCCTCGACTACAGGTACATTATACACTTTGTCTTCTGTGTATGAAACTGATAACATTCAACTTAGATTTCGTCATATTCCATCGTATGGCAATGGCGTTATTCGCAAATTCGCGGATAACACATCGGAAATGAAAAAGCTCGCGGCACGAGACTTTGAAAATATACTACAGGTTCGTCTCGTTGCTACATGTGTCGACGTACGATATTGATATCTATCTATCTCAGTGTGCTATACCGGTCTTCGAGGGGCTTTTCCCAGAAGACCACGATGTAATCGTACAGTCGCTTCTTTACAGGTTTGCACACTGGCACGCCCTTGCGAAACTCAGGGTGCACTCGGAAACAACCCTATCGGTTCTAGACAAGGCATTTACGAGGCTCTCCAATCAGTTGCGCAAGTTCCGTAGTTTTACGTGTGCTGTCATCACCACAACGGAACTACCGAAAGAAAGGGCTGCTCGCGAGCGCAAGGCTGCGCACGAACACTCGGGTCCCTGCAATCCAGACTCTGGGAGTAGCGGCCGAAAGGCTAAGAAGTTCAATATAAGTACTTATAAATTCCATGCCATGGGGGACTACGTGCGATCAATCCGCATCTTTGGGACAACAGACTCTTTCACCACGCAAATTGTATGTGAATTTCCTTTCTATTTTCTCAACTCGATTTAATTTTGTTTTAGGGAGAGTTGGCGCACAGAGCGCTGAAAGCATTTTACCCTTTGACCAATAAACTGAACACACCAGCTCAACTCGCTAGGCATGAGCGTCGTCGACGTGTCCTTCGGCGCCTGGCAGAATCAAGACAGAAATCATATGCTAGCAAGGATGCACCGATCGACGTGCCTGTGGGACTCAAATGTCATCATTACATACCGAAATTTGCCCGCAATAATCCATTAGATATTTTCAGATTTCTTCGCGAGCATGATAATGATCCAGCTTTAGCAGTAGGCGCCTCTCTCCTCGAGGTTCATCTTACTCATGGCAACTCGCAGGGATTCATACCAAAACTCAAAGACCATATACTGTATCGACTTCGCGAATTGGATGTCAGCTATTGTGATCATACATTCACAGATGATGAGCGCAATGCAGTCGTCATCCCAGACAACAAGATGTATTCGGTCCAAACAATGCAGGTTTGTTGCGTATTTTATCAGCTTTGCTAGGATATGATTCTCGGATTTCGCAGGTACATTACACGACTTACGACCTTCGGCGAGAGTATGATACTATCAATCCTCGGACCCACCCTGATATCATGGTCCTTTCTGGAGAAAACAAACCTCAACATCCGTACTGGTATGCTCGTGTTCTAGGCATCTACCATATGGACGTTAAGTTCAATGGCGAAGGTTCAAGGAAGATGCACGAAATCGAGGTTCTCTATGTCAGATGGCTGGCACCCTTAATCGGCCACAAGTCAGGGACAAACTGCGCTCGACTTCCCAAGGTTGCTTTCGTTGATGAGTCTGATTGTGATGCTTTTGGATTCCTGGATCCTAATCAGGTCATCCGAAGCGCACATTTAATTCCAGCGTTTGTTTCTGGGCGCGGAACAACGTCCCTTCGCCATGGCAAGTCCTTTGCACGTCAAGGTGACGAACTAGATGATTGGGAAGCCCATTATGTTGGCATGTAAGTTCAATCTCCTGTCCTTTTTTTTACTCCAGCTGTTGATCTCCAGATTCGCCGATCAAGACATGTTCGCGCGGTACACTCACTTTGGAATCGGCCATCCTACCCTCCTGCGGGAAATGACGAGAGATTGTGCCAACGCCGACTCGGAGTTAGCAGACATCCCAGACTCAGAGGACTGCGAGGATATGGGCTGCGAGAGCGATTTTCAACAAAGCGAAGTTGAAGAGGGTGAAAGTGATGAAGACGAGGGAGATTGTGAAGAATTGGAAGACAATGATGACCCTGATCAGTTGGAGATAGAAGATGACGAGGAGGAAGAGGAACGTTTATCTTTCTGAATATCCTACCGGCCTACCGGTCTCCTTGAATATTCATGAATGTGCTTTGTTCTTGGTTTTCTGGCGCCCGTGCCCTCTTACTTTCGTTCTACAACTTGCCTGAAACTAAAGCTTTGACATAACTTAGAACTACTACAGTATTACACATCTTTTCGTACAGTATCGATCTAATAATGCAATATTAATTGTATCTCCGTGTCACGTCAGGGTCTTCTATTAAGTCTTCAAGTTCAAAACCATACAAGTTCAAAACCATACCATGCCACACCAACCTGAATACGACCCCGATGCAGCCAGCTCTGATCATAGTTCTCGCACTTCTGATTTCAATGACAGTGCATCAGAGATACTTGCACTTGTTCAACGTCTAGGACCTGTTGGTCTAGGATGGAGTTACGAGCAAGGGGGACCCGTCGACCACGACGGAAATTATATTTGCAGTCAAATCTATCCACATTATCGGCGAAGACCCTCTCCAGAACTCGATCCTCCGAGTCAGCCTGAGGACTCGGAGACACTTGACCAGCAGTCTGCCAAGTCACCAGTCACACACTCGCTTGCGGTCAAAGGCAGTACAGAAGGGGTGCGGGAGGCCGTTGAGTCATCTGCTGATATGGGGCTTGAAAACCCGCATATTGTCAGTGGTGATGAAAAATCTGATATGGGCAGGCTCGGGGGGTTGTCAAGCCTGAAGCGTAGTCGGATCCCGTCTGAGTCGATCACTGATGATTCACATGACTCTGTCGCTGACAGCGAGGTGAGTTGGACTTTTCACTTTGCAAGTATAAAAATTGAATACATAGTTAGCTACAACACCGACAGTTTGCATGCGAGATCACCAACTCCCAAGCAAGGCCATCTACCAAAAAGCGACGGATCCTGGCGGATGACTGTGACAAAGCTGGGGACCCTCCAGTTGGCAACAATGCAGTGGACTCGGATATGGCGACTTTGGGAAGAGAGATTGTGGGGGTGCTTCAAGCACAGACTGCAGTGCTCGCAAGTGTTCTCAAAGTTATCTCGGGCCAGTGAATTCATTCTGCGAGAGGGGGTATTAATTTGAGGTGTGAACACGATGTAGTACTAGTACTACTACCTGTGATGATCGATTCACGTAGTGACCATACAGCACCCTAGGTTCAAGGTTCAAATGCAGAACGCACGCACCCCTTGGGAATGAGAGAGACGATAATGGTGAATGCAGCTACTAGAGTAGCCTATCGGGCGTCAGGCGACTAGACCTGGACTGGGTGGTCAAAGCAACCGTGACTCTTACGGTGGTTCAGGCTTTCAACCTGTTATTGTTGACCTGAGAGTTTGATCACTTATAGACGACCTATGCGACACAGAGCCCAAGTTGGTGATCAAGGTGTTTTGATGGCATTGATGATAACGTACTAGTAGTAGTGACGGCACTGGTCGATCAACGCAACCAACACGAGTGCGCCCCCGTCCCTTGTTAGACGAGATGGCAGTTTATCGTGATTGTGTCGTGAACCGTCGGAAGCATCTAGATATGTTGACGTGTGCTAACGCAACCGTCTATCAGAATGTCTTGAATAACTTCGCGATATGAGATATAAATAACTTTAAGTGAGGATGCTCAATCACATTGTCACAAGTGTGCTCCTGTTCCTTTCTCGCTGTGATGGCAGTTTGTCGCAATTTTGTCACGAACCGCCGGAGGCATCTAAACATGTCGACATGTGCTAATGCCATTGTTCTTCAGAATGTCTTGAATAATCTTGAAATACGGAATATACATAAACGTAAGTGAGAAGGCTCAACCACATTGAAACACGTGCGCTCCCGTTCCTTGCTCGCCAAGATGGCGGCATGTCATAATTTTGTCATGAATTGCCAGAGGCATATATAGATGTTGATGTTTGCTCACGCGATTGTTCTTCAGAATGTCTTGAATTATCTTGAAATATGGAATACAAACGAACATAATTGAGAAAGCTCAACCACATCGACATGAGTGCGCTCCCGTTCCTTGTTCGCTATGATGGCGGCGTGTCATAACATTGTCATGAACTCCTCCTTCCTCTCTATATGAGTAACCACCCATGGCTATGTATGATTAAATCAAATTTCTCGTAGTTTATATGATCATATTTAGCAGGAGCAGAATTATATCATCCTATAATTGCCACGGCTACAATGTCAAGAACTCATGGGTTCACTGATGTACTGTCAGGGTATCAAGGGATGGTCGATGGGTTGTCTCTGCAGGTGGAAGTATCAACACTCCCGGTGAGCTCAGAGTTTGTGAGGTCGAGACGGGGTCCGTGAGGATGTTGGAAGATAGAATCAACTGCATCGATATCTCAGCAGACAGCACATTACTGGTGGGCGGGACAGATTATTTCACAGTACGGATATGGAACTTGCACACTGGCAAGCTTGTGGCTGGTCCATTCAAAAGTGCCCACAATGTGGATGCACTTTGATTCTCGCAAGACTCAAAGAAACTCGCGGTCAAATCAAGGCGGGGCCTTGAAGTATGGCAGGTCGCAACTCAATCATTAATATTGAACGTCCGAGTGGAGGAAAAAGGTGGTATTGGCACAATATCTTTGCCAGTGTTTTGGACTACCAAAAACACCATCGTAACCGCATTCGGCCTCAAATACCATGACTTCCCAAGGACGATCTATGAATTCGACGCACCTACGCTGGAGATTGTCAGAGCCCCCTTTGGAGGACACCTCAACCCCATAATCAGTCTAGCACTTTCAATTGATTGTGCTCTCCTCGTTGGTGCTGATTCGGCTAACACCATCAAGCTCTGGGCATTCGAGTCCCGCCAGCTCCTAGCCTCATTCCATGTTCTGTATACCGTCTACCACCTTATCCTCTCACCCGACTCGCGCCAACTAGTCTACACTACCCTAGACCTGTACAACAACAACAACATCTACTTGTGCAACACTCCCCATGAGATCCTTGCTAGCATTCAACCTGTATTACATGGTAGAGTGCGCAGCCAACCCCGAATGCTACTATTGTCCACGTGCTAATATTTTCTTGTAGATCAGTGCTCCTAGAAACCCACCTCCCGCTGAGGTACTCATCCTTGTCTTTTGTTCTTTTACACCACTCCATTAATGCCATATTTCCAGTCTGGCGCTCTATCTTTCACCGCGAATTAATCTACGGACACGGTTCTCCCCGTTCGTAACAACGGGCTTGGCAATCTCCTTCCTGAGACGACGACCCTCATAGACCTCTCAAAATATAAGAAAAGGAAGGGGACTATCCTGTTGCTCGTGGCGGGTTCGGAGAGATCTGGAAATGTACCTATCACACCGATCGCAGATCGGAAAAAGTTGGTTTGCAGTGTTGTTTTTCCATCAGCCTAAAATTGATGATTGACCAGGTTGCGGTGAAAGCATTGCAGGTTTATGCTGCTGATCAATTTTGTACAGCGAAAACGAAAAAAGATCAAAGTGGGTTTCTTGACGAAAGACTGCATCTTTGACTTATTGGTTACCACTTCGTAGAGAATAAAGTGTGAACTGAGAATATGCGCTAATCTCAAGCATGCAAACATTCTACCCGTTTATGGTTATACATATGGCTTCGGCTCATTCCTAGCGATAGTAAGTCCTTGGGCGGAGAATGGTAACCTGTCGGACTATCTGGAGCTCGAGGGCGCGGCTCTTACTCTCGTTAAAAGGTTCCGTATCGTAAGCCCCCCCTTGAATTTCATGCAGACCCAAAACTGATGGCAGTCTCAGCTCAGGGATATAATAGCTGGTCTACAATATCGTTCGTGCTGGTTATTCTCAGTGCTAGACATGCAGTAGTAATATTTTTTTACAGTTCATGCTAACAGTGTCATCCATGGTGACTTCACTGGGGTAAGTCAACCCTTCTCGTTAATTTTAAATTGATTGAGACGCGAGTTTCAGCCCAATGTACTGGTCCATGGTGATGGTACTGCGTGTCGATCTTTCCTTGATGTATTCCGAGGTCATAAGCGCCTCTCAGGCCTCCTGGACGTCCACGCTGAAAGGGAACATGCGATGGATGGCTCCTGAGCTACTTGTACCAGAGCGGGAAGATGGCTCTCCAACTCGTCCGAGTGAGCAAAGTGACATCTTTTCGTTTGGCGGTATCATGTTGCAGGTACGCTTGGAGTACTCTCAACTTGTCAATGATATCATTAGCTCTACCTTTAGGTTCTCACCAACAGAATTCCCTATTATAACCTCCCGAATGACGCTGCCATCGTCCTTTGCATAGCTAAGTCGGAAAAGCCCTCCCGACCCCGTTATCCTGAGCTCCCTGAAAAATATTGGGCATTTGTTGAGCAATGTTGGTCTACTGATCCTCGGGACCGCCCATCGACGGAGGGAGCTGATGTGACAATCAGGAATGAAATTTACTCGCTGTCGAGATCTCGAGACGCTAATTCTTGAACATTTTACATTCACTGTTTACAGTACATGTGTAAGCATGTACACATATCTCTTTTTTTGGGTATCAGATTGAGTCCTTTGGGGTCATAGACCCTATGTTGGACACGGTTCGTCATTTGCATCTCTTTTCGTATCATATCTCATCGATCCCATCTTTCTACCCTGCCGCCGAATTCATACGCTCATCCACGTTATCTTTGTCTAATCGACCATTAGTGTTGGTCGTTTACTGTGATAGCCTTCCAACATGTTACTGTGCCGCATGTGGTTGGTTTCGCAGTTTAACCAACCACACTCGGCACATTAACATGGTGTTACCTGTACTGTCTACGTAAGCTCACCTCTCCAGATGAGAATTATGTAGTTACTAATCTACGCTGCATCCAATGTGCCCAATATGGCGTCCATCATTTGTCTGTGCATGCCTTACGCGCCAGACACCACGTCGAGAGATGGACATCCCGAGCGAGCCGAAACCTATAGCTACAAAGCGTCATGATGCCGCTTCCGCTACTAGTAGTTGCGATCGTGATGACTTGAACAGACCACACTGTATAGATTTCCGTGAATCAAGAATGTTCCAGAACAGCAAGGATACTCCATAAGGTCGCGAGCGCTTTCATACCATACCATGTCACGAGGTTTTGTGAGATTCAGAATCATGAGGAGGTCGACCTACGGAATCGTTGATTAGGTGATCCACACTGCCGCAGTGGTCGAACTCGTTCATTTGTTACGTTGTAAGTCCCTCTATATACCCGAATGACGAGTCTGGATTTCTTGGACGTTGCTCTTTTGCCCTCGCAAAGCACTGTCTGCTCCTGCTGCCTGCACACCTGCACCCAGGCCCTTGATATTTTTAGCTACCCACCCGCCATCCCTTGGAACATCGTAGCAGCTTTCCAGACCTCTAACTTATTTAGATTCTCTCGAGCCTCAATTTATCTAGTTAGTCTCATTTCTTTCTCTTTGCAAGTCCCCGGCTGTTCACGTCTGCTCTATTCCTTTGACTTTGTCTGTAATAGAACGTGACCGAGCCCCTCGAGCATGGAGCTGAGGGACTCCGCTTGCCCTAAACATGAGACCCCCCACCTAAGTGTAGATTGATACAAGAAACTTATCTGGCTGTGTCTCAGACTCAGTGCCTCAATCAAGCATTTTCGTACATCAATTTCCTTGAGCGCTCACAGCCAGGCCATCCACCACGATAACCTTTCGAGGCACCGGATCTTACTTTCGGGTGTATATCGATCAGACTAGGAGGCAATTTCTGGCTGTGCAAAGTTCAAACCGATACGCTGTCACTGGCACCGCATCAACCACGATGCAGTAGAACTTGAAGATAATTCTGGGCTCGTCATGTTGGCAAACCTTCTGATACGAAAGCCCGATAACCGACGCCAAAAGCGAGAAGGTGCTAATGAAGCGACAAATGGCCCGAGGACAAGCAGCAAGAATAGTAGACATTAAGATGCGTGCTTGCACACGAGTAGACTCACGAGTCTTGGCATGCCGACACAATTTGCCTTCCATCTTTTACGGTGTTCAAGTGTTCCGCCGGTGCAAATGTTTCACTTACGTCATTGAGTCCCTGATTTGAGCTTGAGGCATTCCGGAATAGATATCATCCTTCAATGTCATTTTGGTGATCCAAGACAGTGGTACGTATATATGCCATCGCCACATGTCCACCAAGTTCACCTCTCACCCACACTCCCATTCTCTACCATCATGATCATAGTCTCAAATGATCCCATTTGGTGGCCGGTCATCAATGCATACCGTGTCTCCAGCTATTTTTTAGGTTTGTAGAGGGCAATCAGATGTTGAAGTTGATCTCTCAATCTAACGTTGACTGTGGTTCGCAGTTGCCGCCTTTGTCGGAGTCATGTATGATTGGGGTGAGCATGATAATATTGAAGAACTGCCGATATATTAAAAGTAGCCACTTTCCACTGGCAGCACTTACATTCGGACAAGAGGTATGTTAATGCTAAAATCAGAGCAACAATCTCACTAAGATGGTTTTATAGGTCGAATTGGTCTGGGTGAGTAGAGTCTCATGTCAGAGGAACACACATGAAATACACTTTATTCCAGAGGCAACGCTGGTCCCTAATGACAACTCTGTATCTCGGTGTACGTAGCTTGCCTGTCACAGTTGTGTTGTGCTGACTTGAGAGTATCCCAGGTGCGCTACTTTGGAATCTTATTCGCTGCGTATGTTCGAAAGGCTAACCAATCGGTGTTGTGCTAATTGTCTATCTTTCATAATCAGCCTGAATCTGCTAGGTATGTCTCCTTAGTACATTTTCTGTCTTTGCTTCTTTTAACCAACAGCATACAGACAGTGTTCCGACCATCTCACTGACAGATACAGTGAGTCATCTGCACAAATGCCTATCATTCCCCTCCAATTAATCGTGATGCCCTATAGGAGTGCGTATGCTTTACTAACTTCTTAGTTCACTAATGACTGCTACACTATACTGCCACAGATGTGAGTGTATTTGGAGTGTGTGCTACCTGAAGCTAGTCACTGACTAGATTCGTTAGGCTGGATCATGTCCGTCATATGTAGTTGGACGTATGTTTTGGTATTTGCAATGCTGTGGGGTGAGCTGCGAGATCTCAGTGATGTTGACGAGACTCAAACATGCTACAAGTCATCATGATCACTCGGTTGCATGCCATGTATCAACAATCCAGAAAAATCCTGATATTTCTCATTGTCGCCTTCCTGGCTGACAACATTTTCAACGGAGTGGTAGCTGTATTGACAACGATGCATACTGTAGGGGGTACGCTTAATTTTGGATGACAAAATTGTACATGGGGCTCATTGATCAATACCAGAGGAACTGATTCTCTCCGGCAACTATCAATGCACGATTGACTATCCGGAGGGTAAACTACCTCTGTATTCCATCCCTTGGATACTCGGCGTTGTATGGGAGGTGCTCGCCCTATCTCTTGCAATCTGGATTGTTATAAAACACGTCCGTGAACTGCGACAACACTCACCAGGAGGGATTATCAAGGACTGTTTCATGGTGTTGATGAAAACTCACACACTTTACTTTGCGAGGTGAGCTTATATTGTGATTGTGATTCCTTTTTTTTCCACTGAAGGGTCGTAGCTTTGTTGCTGTTTCTTGCTTCCAGCTTATTATTAATTTCTCTCCAACACTCTCAGCGGTATGTCAATCCTACACTTACCTCTGTATGTGATCACGGTTCACCATTTCTATAGAATCCCTCTTCCCTGGAAGCTCAGATATTCTATGGCATTCTTCAGATTTTGGATGTCGTGCAGTCGTTTGTGCTGGGACCACGCCTGATCCTTGGGATTCGAGAATATCACGCCAAGCTTGTGGTCGATTCCGATGCAGCAACTTGCATGACCTCGGTCGCTTTCCAGGAGCGCGTGCTTATATCGACTGGTAGTGGTGTGTAATGCTCGATGACCGACGAATGCAGAACTACAATCTCAGACCTTCTTTTGACTTACTCGTATACATCCAGCAATGTTGACATCGTATTATTAGAGAGTAACAAATAATGGCGCAGTATAGATCAAGAAACATTTTGAACCGTCTGGGCTAGCAAACTGACGATCCACATCGACAGGCAAAGTATACTAGCTGCCAGTAGGTGGATCCTTCGACATTACTATCAACGTCAGGCCACAGGATACGAGATAGCCAAGCCTTATTGTACTTGTCAACCTCTCTGGAGGAAAAACGGGACATGAATTCATCTACTGTGGCAGTAAATAAGTTGACTCCGACACACGCGATTCCGTTATCCTAAGTTCCCTGAAGAATTCTAGAATACTGGACGTTCATCGAGCAATGTTGGTCCACAGATCCTGAGGGCCACCCACCGATGCAGAGGGCTAATGTGACAATCAGGAATTGCTGTCGAGATCTGACTAATTTTGAATTAATTGTTTACAGTACTGTACAACCAAGCAAAACAAGGCACATGATACTTTACCTGTACTATGAATATAGACTCACCCCAAGACATCTCCTGCAATGTGACGTGATAATACTGTATCCATTAGTTCAACGGGCCCAATAGGGTGCCCATTCGTCTATGCATGCCACAAGCTGCGCTAGAAACCACGTCGAGAGATGGACATCCTGAGCGAGCCGAAACCTATAGCTACAAAGCGCCACTAGTGGTTGGGATTGTGATGACTTGAACAGATCACACTGTAAAAATTTCCGTGGGTCAAGGATGTTCCATAACAGCAAGAATACTCCACAACAGCATAGTATTTCGTATATGGAAGACCATACGCGGTCGCAAGCGCTTTCATACCGCATGGAGGTCTCGTCAGATTCAGAATCATAAGGAGGTCGACCTACGAAATCGTTGATTTGGTGATCCAGACTGATCGGACTCGTCCATTTGTAAGCATGAAAGTCCTTGTGCCTAAAAGCAAGCAGACTGGATGAGGAAACGGGTAAAAATAAATGCTGTGCAATACATAGGCGCCATACCGAAAGGTCAGTCAAGTGGATGAGAGACGCACACTCAATCAGCTGATTTACTCGCTCTTCTCCCAAGTTGCTAGCCTGTAGGTAGCATCAAAACAATCCGAATTTTCAACGCTGACGAACTGACGATTGCTTCCACAGGCAAAGTGTACCAGCTACCAGTACGGGTATCCTTCGAAGCTACTATCAACGTCAGGCCACAGAATACGAGAAAGTCTCACCGACGGTCCTGCGAATACTTTCAAATAAAACATTATCCGCATCTGCTAAACCTCGCTGGCGGAGAAACGGGATATGACTTCCAGGTCACAACAGCCCGCTGCGGCAGCAAAGAGATTGGCCCTGAAACCTGCGTTAACCTTGGAGGGCCACACAGACACTATTCCATCCATATCCTACTTTCCGGACGGGAAGCGAATAATCAGCGGGTCAAGCGATAAGACCACTCGTCAATGGGACCTACGTTCTGGTAAGGAGATTAAGGAGGCGCGGGATATTTATCAACAGGACGTACATGCGGTGGGAGTGTCAAGGGATGGTCGATGGGTTGTTACTGCTGATGGGTATTTCGACGCTGGGGAACTCAGTGTCTGTGAGGTTGAGACGGGAGCAGTGACAATATTTGAAGGTCGCTCACCGATCAACTGCATTGATATCTCGGCAGACAGCACGTTACTGGCGACCGGGTCATATGATTACACTGTGCGGATATGGAGCTTGGATGCTGGCAAACTCATAGCTGGTCCGTTCAGAAGTGCCGACGAGGTGGGCGCAGTTCGATTCACACACGACTCGAAGAAGCTCGTGGTCAAATTGTTGTGGTGGAATTACCTTGAAGTGTGGGATATCCAATCTCAGAAATTGGATGTCAAAGTGGGGAATTTTGATTTTCTGTGCGAAATATCTACGCCAGTGTTTTGGACTACCCAAGACAAAACCATCGTAACCTCATTCAGTTATCATGCCTCCTCAAGTATCATCTATGAGTTCGACGCATCTACATTGGTTACTGTCGGAGCTCCCTTCGAAGGATACACCAATCCCATCACCAGTTTAGCACTTTCATTTGATTGTGCTCTCCTCGCTAGTGCTGTTTGGGATAACACCATCAAGCTCTGGGCCTTCGAGTCCCGCCAGCTCCTCGCATCATTCAATATTTCGTCTACTGCCTGCCACCTTATCTTCTCACCCGACTCGCGCCAACTAGTCTACACCACCCTGCGCAACAACAACATCTACTTATGCAACACTCCCCCTGAGATCCTCGCCAGCATTCAGCCTGTACCACAAGTTAGAGCTCCAATACTACTGTCGTTCATGCGCTGACATTTTCTTGCAGATCGGTCCTTCTAGAAACCTACCTCTCGCTGATGTACTTATCCCTTTCATCCATTCATTTACAGCACTCCACTAATGCCCTTTTTTTCAGTTTGGCGCGCTTTCTCTCACCGCGAATCAATCCACTAGTGACGTCCCACCAAATGCGCAACAGCGCCTCTCTTCCTACTCTCTACCACCTCCCCCTATCAGTTCCACCCATCATCACGCAGGGTCCAAACACCGAACCAACAGACTCGCCGGAACCTCTCACATACAGTCTACCGATATGCGGCAAGTGCCTGCTAACATGGAATTATCACCTGCTGAGATACGGGGGCATCACTACGAACCAAGATTCCAGCCACTGCGCCAGCTCACACAGCATTCACACGAAGGACCCATGGCAGATCCCCCAAGTACATCAACATTGCCCACCATGGCTCTTCCCCCTCCATCGCAGATACCCTCTTCTACAGTAGGCTCATGGCTACCCCGGTCACCACCCGACTCCCGTGAGCTCTTCCCCTCCTCTTTCCATACGCATTCTGCTCGTAACGATGAGCTTGGAAACTTCCCTCCTGAAGCAATGCTCCAAGACCTCTCAAAACACATCACCAAGGATGGGAAATATGCTATAGCTCGTGGCGGGTTCGGGGAGATTTGGAAATGCACCCTCCGCACCGATGGCAGATCGGCCAAAGTTCGTTTGCAGTGTTGTTTTTCCATCAGTCTGAAATTGATAATTGGGCAGGTCGCGGTGAAAGCATTTCATGCTTATGCCGCTGATCAACTTGGTGCAGCGAAGACGAAAAAGATCAAGGTGAATTTCTCGACGCAAGACCGCGTATTTTCCTTATGTGTTACCACTTCGTAGAGAATAGAGCGTGAGCTCAGAATATGTGCCAATCTCAAGCATCCAAATATTCTACCCGTTTATGGTTATACGTATGGCTTCGGCCCATTTCTCGCGATAGTCAGCCCTTGGGCGGAGAATGGTAACCTCACAGACTATTTGAAGCTCAATGGCACGGCCCTCACTCTCGTTACAAGATTCAAAATTGTCAGTCTTTCCTTGTATTTTATGCAGACCACGCACTGATGGCGATCTCAGCTCATGGATATCATAGCCGGTCTGCGATATCGTATGTGCTATAGTTATTCTCATTGCTATACCTGCAGTAGTAATATCCCTTACAGTTCATACTAGGAATGTCATTCATGGTGACTTTACTGGGGTAAGTTCGAACCTTCTCGTTCATTTTGATTTGATCGAGACGTGAGTTCCAGCCTAATGTACTCATCTATGGTGATGGTACTGCATGTGTCGCTGACTTCGGCCTTTCCTTGATGTATTCCGAGTTTATAACCGCCTCTCAGGCTTCCTGGACGTCCACAATCAAGGGAAACGTGCGATGGATGGCTCCTGAGCTTGTTATAGAGCGGAAGGATGGATCTCAAGTGCGGCCAAGCAAGCAAAGTGACATGTATTCATTCGGCGGTATCATGCTGCAGGTACGTCTGTATTAATTCTGGCTTCTCATTGATATGATGAGCTCCACTCGTAGGTCCTCACCAACAAAGCACCCTATTATTACATCACAAATGATGCCACCATCATACTCTGCATAGCCCAATCGCAATCGCCCTCCCGAGCTCGTTATCCTGAGCTTCCTGAAAATTATTGGCCAGTTCTCGAGCAATATTGGTCTACTGATCCTCAGGACCGTCCATTGACAGAGAGAGCTACTGCGATGATCAGGAACGAATATTACTCGTTGTCGAGATCTCATTGATTCTTGAACTTTTTGCATTCAACAATCTGTTCACAGTCCAACTAACGAAACGAGGCACAGTAATGTGATACTGTTACCTGTACTATAAGTCTGTTTACCGCTTCACTGATTATGATGAACTAGTTCCTGATACAGTACAACTGGATCACACGAATTCCTTGCCAGACAACGATACATTCATTCACCATTCCAGATGCAGACTGACGAGCTAGAGAAATACAATGTATTTTGGAAACTCAAATAGTCGTGCTCCCTTGGTCTGTCTAGAAACTGGTACACAGCAGTTAAGGATTCATTGTACAACCTACAAGATGGAAGTACATTATGACAATACATAAGCTCCCCAATAATGGCATGGGTATATATCCCTCCAAGACATCCAACTATTTCTTTCCCTTCCTTTTAGTAGATCCCTTCTGTGGCGTATTTGTGGCACTCGACGCGACTTCGTGTTCTTGAGCTGTAGGTGCAGACACGGCCTCGGGTGCAGGCTTAGCAGCACTCTGAGGAGGCGAAGGCTTATGCAAAAGTTGATGAAAAAAGTCGCAAGACCTCCACTCATCGTGTACATGAGCCATTTTGGCACACGAACAAGAGCGCCGTAGATTACTGACAGGAATTGTGCCAAGTAGTCTAAAATGTATTCGCTGCAAAAGGGCGGTAAGCGCTGGCAGGATACTTAAATCTGACGCGTCCTACCGTTCACCACCGGGGCCGTAGACGGATTTCCACGGCTCCTTCATGCTCCACGCCTTCTCCTTGAGAAATTGGTGGAGGATTTCGTCGGTCAACCTTATCTGACCGGCTTTGTAGAACCGCAAAGTTTGCCCTCGGTCTTTCAGTACAACAAGGTAAGGCGCGCTGATAGCAGGTCAAGGACACGAACACGCTACAAAGATGTGAAAGACTCACGACCAGACAGCCCATTTGGTGGTGAGGCTTGTAACATTGAGATAGTCAATTCGACCAAAGCGCACATGAGGGAGTTCTCCTTTCTCCAGAGTATAGTTATACGTGGCATCGAAAACATGGTCTACGAACTTCGAGACACCTTCTGGCTGTCCCGCGGTGACGGTTCTAGTAAGGATGCGTTAATTAATGGACTATCAAATATGATATACTCACATTATGAGAAACCAAACTCGTTCTTTCTCCTCCTCCGGAGTCAGTGTCTCGTTTACAATGATTTCTGCATAGTTCTCATCCGTGATGAGTGGTATCCGCTCATCCCAAGTTACAGATGGAGTTCCGGTAAGGTTGAGACCGATAAGAGAGGATACAGCGCCCAACGGTCCTACAGTTACAAGGTTATCTAGAAACGACATCTTCCCTGGCCCATGTTGCGTTGCAGGGGTGGATGGGGAATGTGGGACGTGTGGTGTTGAGGGAGTTTCGCTTGGGGCGGGTTGCCCTGGTGTCCATCCAGCCGAAAAATATTGAGCATTGACTAGCCCTGTGAGCGATAGAAAACTGGCAATGTATGCCAAAGACCTCATCTCTCAAACGTATCGAGTATGTTCGGGTAAGGAATAAACAGAAGTCCTCAGTGACTACTCTAGTTACATAAGGTTGATGAGCGTTTATATTATTACCACGTCAAGGTCATTCGCATGGAGCTGTCATTAATTCGCTCCTTCAGTCTCCTTCCTCTCATGCTTATCGCAGGCGAAATTCCCAGTGTCCCGAGACGTATGCTCATCTCGACGTGGACGAAATTTTATGCACATCTCCAACTCCAAACGTTGATGGGGGAGGGCTATTGTCGAACACGATTTGCTTCCCATCTCTCAAAACCTCTGTCGGCTACAGGTCCACTGGGAATCATTTGACACCTTATTTGTTAAAGGCCTGTTAAGTTGTCTTTGTGTCTGTTATTTAGTTCTCGCTGAGCCTCCCTTTTCCGTTATGCATACCATAGTGGACCACTCCTGCATGGTTTTTTTCTGCCTCGGTATCGACATAAAACAGGAGCGTACGCAATTGAACTGCACATCAGAAAGATTTGGCTCGGTTTGCCACTTTCGATTCTTTACCTTTAGCTTTCAAGTCAGCCTTGGTGGGGGAGAGCTAATGACGGACCGAAGGTGTGTCCATCGATGAGGATAAGGAATTTTCATAACTATCAGACTCACTTTATCCTTACCTTGCGTCCATTCTTCTGGCCTTTGACCCCGTTCATGTCAGGTAGTGGGGCACGGGTGCAGTGCAAATACAAAAGGTAGATTTAGATTCCTTCCTAATAACGCAGATGAATCTCCGAGCCTTGAGGCCACTCATGAGCGAATTTTCAAGGCGTGTTCTGGTAGAAAACTTTGTCGGCAGGTTTCGAACCTACGCAGAAACAGATTTCGATTCTGTTGTGCCAGTAACCATTTGGCTATGGAAAAGATAATATGAACCTTTGACGAAAACATGTGTGAGTGAATAATAATTGAAATTCTGAATTAGAGTATAGAATTCGGATGGTTGGCGCTTCAGAATGAGAATAGGCTATGGATGCACGTCGTGATCAAAGTTCGATGGACTATTGTGCAAAGGACTTGAAACAAAGTTGGGCTGTGGAGTATCGTTGTACGCAAAGGTGAACCATAGCGTGGGTGTTACGAGCCAAAGGGAGTCGGGGACTTGCTGCAATACCGATAAATCATATTGATCCTACTAGTGGTTTTCAGAAGGAAGAAGAGCCTGAATGTCGGTATGTGTGATTTCGCTACACCGTTTCTTCCGGATCAGGTCAGAAGCTGTGTTTTCTAAGGCGTTTGAGGGGACGTGTATTTGATTTGGGAGTTCAGCACTTGACAAGTACCTGCCCTGAAGGACTCAAGGCCGTCTCGAAAATGAAAATTTGTGGTATTTGGTTTCGCCCGGGAGTAAATTAGCAGATGAGAGCTGGAATCTGGGGGTCTAGGCGCGATGGCTGTGATGTATTATGTACCGATTTGTGTGAGACTTGCAGCAATTTGACTGTTGCCGTGCACAGGCACCACGTCATATCATACCCCAAATCCAAATTCAAGCAGTACTAGGCCCACTTTATACTGCAGCAAAACTCTTCTCAACGAGTGACTAGCAAGTCTTACAAAGTCAAAAATACCAATGCGGAGGTATCTGCGAGGGACGCTGACCTGCGCCACGTCACTTCTTGCTCTTGTGAGCCAACCGGCGAAGGCTGCTCCAACTGAAGGTATAGCACAAACCACTCATACATGTTGACAGTTCTGATACAGAAGCCATACAGTTCCCTCAGCAGCCTCTTTCTATGTTCCTTACCTCCCAAGCCTGCACCAGGATACAACACACGCTTTACACATATACGCTGGACACATTCTTTCTGATCCCGATGCAGATTCAGCAGCTAGTACAGACGTTCTGGCGCATTTATTCTTCGTGATGGTGAAGGCTCGCAAGTCAGCTGATAAGGAACGGCTGATGTTCTGGTTTAATGTACGTGTCATATGCTACAGTGGTGTGCATCGAACTGAATGCAATAGGGCGGACCGGGATGTTCCTCATTTGACGGTCTTATGATGGAAGTCGGACCTTGGAGAATTGATGGAGAGGGTGGCCTCAAAACTGTACAAGGAGGTTGGGAAGAGTACACTACTATGGTATATGGTAAGTCTATCAAATCTCTTGCATTGGCCAAGTTCAACCGACCGACTTTCTCAGTGGATCAACCTGCTGGAACGGGTCTCTCGTATACCAGCACGAATCGCTACGTGCACGGTCTACAACAGGTACGTGTTAAGACGCGTAGGTACAATGCTGGCTAACTTAGTGGCTATGCTATCTCAGACGACTGACCAACTCATGGAATTTTTACGCACATTCTATAAAGTGTTTCCCGAATTCGAAACTGTAGACGTACGTGGCTTTGTTCATCCCGGAGCTCACCTAATGGCGGCTTGCAGACGTATCTGGGCGGCGAGAGCTATGCTGGACAATATATCCCATACTTCGGTATAGCAGCTTTGAATCACTTCCTACTGAGTGACACTGACCCCTTTCAATAGCGGATGCTATTCTCTCATCAGAACTCAAAATACCCTTACGCGGAGTTGCAATCGGTAATGGCTGGATAGATGCTCGTAACCAATACCCTGCGTACTTAGATTATGCCGTCACACATGGACTTGTTGACGAGAGCTCACAGGTGAGTTATTTAACCATTTCAAGGGCCCTGCTCGCACCGAGCCTGACAGATTCACAGCACTACAAGGACAGCAAAGATGCGACTAACAGATGCATGGCGGAGTTCAGGAGTGTTACTACGGAGCCCATCCATATAGATCAATGCGAGACGCTGCTGCCGTTTATCCTCAAAAGCAAGTCGCGAATGTGAGTAATACTTGAAAATCTGTCGAATCTTGGTTTCACTATCACAACAGTGTCGACGGACAAGAAAAATGCGTAAACATCTATGATGTGCGGTTGGAAGATGATGTGCCTTACTGCGGCATGCAGTGGCCTACGGACTTGAAAAATATCAGTACCTACCTTGCTGTTTGTCCCTCTCTTGACATGCCATCCTTGCTGTCTAACGAAACCTTTTTCCAGCGTAGCGATGTCATCAAGGCGCTCCATGCAGAGGCCAAATCTGAGAGCTGGGTCGAATGTTTCGGAGGGGTCAGCATTGAGATGCATGACTATCTGTCTCCATCATCTGTCACGCTCCTTCCTTCAATACTAGAAAAAATTCCCGTTTTACTGTTCGCTGGTGATCAAGATTATATCTGTAATTACATGGGTATCGAGAGCATGATTAAGTCTTTGACATGGAACGGAGAAAAGGGGCTAGGGGTGGGTGTTTTCTCATGTCACAGAATGTCGGAACTGACCGCTACTTCAGCAAGTACAAACCAAATCATGGACGGTCGACGGCACGCCTGCAGGAACCTGGGTTTCCTCACGAAACCTCACGTATGCCAAGGCACGTTATATACCCTGCCAAATGGCACTCTACTCACGACGCTACAGATCTTCAACGCATCACACATGGTACCATACGACGTTCCCGACATTGCGCATGACATGATCTTGCGATTCATGGGGATGAATTTCTCTGCCATCATCGACGGATCCGCACGTATACCAAGCGCAGTCGGGGACGACACCAAACCGATATTCATGGACAGCGATGATGTGCCGTTGTCATCGCCATTGCCCGGCAAGACGCCCGAGCAGACTAAGGCGCAGTGGGATGGTGATAATCTTTTTTTCTTGCATACAGAAACGAGTGCTAATTTAGTGTTATTGTCAGCCTATTATAATGCAGGCTCGGTAGTCCTGATCTTCCTTCTTCTGGCCATTGCCATTGGTCTTTGCATATGGTGTCGTTTGCGTCGTCGACCAGTGCGGTTGTTGAGGGATCCTCAATCAGAAGAAAATATTCCATTGAATGGATATGACGACGAGCAGGCGCATCGAAGACGCAAAGGGAAGGAACGGGCTCTTGAAGATGAGAGTGGGACGGCTGTCTTTGATGTTGGGGAGGACGAAGAGTATTCTAGTGATGATGTGCGGCGAGAGAGAATAGACTAGGTTATTTGTTCACTCTAGAGCTCATTTGTCGCTTGACATGTGTGATTGTAGGACAGAATAATCATTTCTTCGAACACGAACCCATGAAGTGTGGCATTTACTCGTACTTGTTTTTGGCCTGCTTTTTAAAGTATTGAGGCGCTTTTTATCATATGCACTCTACTGTCTTTTCACTTGTGGATCGAAGCACCTGGCATCGAAATACAATTACACGTCGAATATATCGTGACTGATGATGTTACAATACACTCTGAGCTCTGCCTTTCTTCTGAAGCTAAAAAGTAATAAGCGAGGGATTATAATAATAGTAACAAGGGAAAAGTACCTCCGTATGTTCACTCCTCGGGTTTCCCGGGTCGCCGTAAGGCTTGAATTACTAGCAGCTCTCATCCTCGATATCATAATTGTAGCCAGAAACCTCTGTTGCGACAGGTGTTACGCACGAGTGATCCACTCAAGTATATGACAACTTGCCTCTCTCATGGGCATAATTAGATCCCTCCACCGAATCAACCTCATACCCTTTGATGAGTTTAGACTCAAGCTCCCCGTGCTCAGCCGAAACTGCATGGCATATAAGTACCATTCTCACAAGAGTGAAAATCTCGCACGCACGTTCATAAAAACCTAGTTGTGGAATGGGGGATGCCAAAGTAAATGCAGTAAAGGCCACGAGTATTGTGAAAACAAGCGAAAGCTGCATGGTCGGAAGCAAGAGGAGTGATAACCGCGTTCAGTGTCTGCCCATTAGGGAGCCGCGAGGGCTTTTATACCTTCGTTCACGTTCCCAAAAACTACCTGCTTCCACCAGAGTGGTTTAATCGAGAGACAGCATACGGTTCGCCTCGTGTCGTATCCCAGGCAATTATCATGGCTCGAGTGGTTACAATGCGCATCTTCCATCTCATAATTTGGGGTCCATGTCCATGCAATATGAATTTTGAGTCACTTCTCTTGCTGTACTAAAATTGCTTCGACCTGGACAGAAGTCCGTGAGGCTGTGGGGCAAAAACGTGATTGGTGGAGAGACAGCAAAATTTCAGATTCGCGAAGCACTTTCGTCATGTCCGACTCGAAGACGAGTCGTGTCCGCTGGTCAAATCTAGCTGTAGATGTAAGAAATTAAGTTCCCAAGGATACGCTGGGGTGTGGTCTGACCTGTTGGGCTTGCTGTTATTTTGTGAACGTGTGACGATGGGGCACTCGAAGGTACTACCCAGGCTATTATTCATACCTATAAGGACGCTGTTAGACTTTCACTAATTGGCCCTAGGATTGCTCTAAGATCACAAAAATTAGAAAGGCACCAATCAAGTCCTCTTAGCTGTCCAATCTGTCTAACTAGTAAAAACTGAGTTGATTAGATCTAATTCAATGGCTCCAACTAGACGGAGACGGTTTTCCTGATGTAGAATGCTGCACATGTACCAATGGATGCATCAAAGGCGTTTGAAGGGGGCATGCAGGTATTTTTATATCGCAAGGTCACAAGTGGCCGCTTTGATGTGTTTAGATGAGTTCCGCGCGGCTTTAGCTCGACACGCTCAGAGCCTGATGAGGGAAGAAGAGAACGAGATAATGTTATCGAACCCTGGTGACCTGATAGGAGTTGATAGAGGTGTCAAGATAAAGTCATAAGTCGTAATGGCACGTTATGAAAAGAGCCAAAGGGTTTATTGAAGCGATTAATGTGTAAACACGCAGTACTTGTGTGGGCCCTCTCGACTGCCAGAGTGAGCAGTGAGTGCTTGAGCATTAACAGTGGTTTCGACTTCACTGCGAGTGATTCAAAAGAATTTTAAATATCACCATTATGTAATGGTTTTCCCACACTGGAGAGATGCTCTGAATGATGAACAAACCCATGGCATCGTCCCAAAAATTCTGGGCAGTAAGGGGGAGAACTATGACATTGATACAGTGGGACACCACATTACAGGTGCTTCAATAGTAGCTGCTGCTCTTATATGGACAGCTACAGCCTACGGCCTACATAGCGATACGATATAAAAATGGTTTGCTAAGAAGTATATCTGTCCTTCATTTGAAACATCTCAGTACTTTAGGAACGTTATAACCGCAACGGCCTTCACTTCCGACAACTTCAGGTTTCTTGTAGAGCACGTAGTATTAATCACCTGGAGCAATTTCCGTACTACACATTACTGCCAGTTGACACAATCGCGCCTTCCCGGAAAACAATTGTAGTCGTGCCAGTTCCTGCATCAGAATTGTCCACGAGCTCGGCATGATATTTTCGAATGCTCAGGACAAGGCGTGGTCCCAGCACAAACTGCTGCACAGGCAAGACAAGCATAATGATACCATTATAGATTTGAGCTCCAGTAGAATTCGAAGCCTATAAATATTATGAGCGGCGGTTAGATATCGTTATAGATTGCCGTACCGACAGCTCTTGGGAAAAATAACCCATTTCAAAGCAAAAAAGAGCAGTGAAACTACAATGTGCGGAAAATTTCAGCAGAAATTATAATCATTCAAATCACAAGCTCACGCTGTAAAGTGAAGCACCTGGCTTTTTATCAATACCGTGAAACAGTCACCGATGGTCGATGCTGTCGATCGTCCGAGTCGGTCTATTTCACGAAAGTGTTGGATGGCAATCCAGACCGCAAGACTAAGTGCGAGGGCCTCCCACGCAGTGCCAGCTACCCAAGTCCAAAGCAAAAGTTGGGGTTGGTCTTCTACAGCCACAATGCACCGATAGGTGCCTAACAGGAGTAACTCCTCTATAATTGGTCCCATTAGCCCGAGGATATTAATCATTCATCCAAAAATAAAGCTTACCACAAGTGAAAGGGCGGGATCCTACACCGTCCATCACTGAGCTAGTAGTTGCAACAGCCAGAAACGTTACAATGAGAAATATGAGCATCTTTTTGGATCGCTGATACATGGCATATAACCGAATGATCATAATGGCTTACATGATATTTCAGTTAGTCAGTGCCATTGACTGTAGTTGAACAGCTTACCGCCTAGCATGATTTGTGCGACAAATAGCATCCACCATAGTGCAATGGAAACCACAGTGCCTGGAAAAACCAATTCAAATTACCGGTCTGTATTGGAGGACTGTTGAAAGCAAACTCACAACTGTTATCAGTAGTTATATTGAACCAACAAATTGTTCGAGAATGTCACTCACCCCTGCATGGGAATGCAATTAGTTCAATTTAGGTGGACGAGAATGGTACGTATTTTGCAAGAAAACTCACCGCATCTGTTATCGAAATGGTCGGCAGATTGGCTGCATACCGTTGGTCAAAAGAAATGAGCAGTGTGTACGAAGGTGACGTACATAGTACGTAGGGCCTGAGATAGTTTATTAGCACAACGTCAGCTTGTCAGTTCTTGGAAACATACACAGAATATATTAACCCAATGTAGCGCAGCTATAATATCTTAAAGTCAGCCGAACTTGCCATCTGCTTTGCAAAGTAGGCTAGTGCATACACTGAGATATAAAAAAGTCACAAGGGACCATCGTTTCCTCTGCCCAAATTATTATATATCCTGCTGTTCTTGTGGTGGGACTTTGCTTACCCAGAGAAGTTCAATCTATGGAATCGTTCATAGTGAGATGCCTGCTCCGGTAATGTCAACAACCTACCTCCTGTTCGAATGTCAATACTGGGAGATACCATATAAGTCATCAACAGTTTCCAGATAAGGACTTCCTTGCTCACCCCAATCGTATACCACTGCAGTAGAGGATGCAACTGTAAAGCGGCCACTACAGTCAAAATAAAGTGAAAAGATGATCAACATGCACTCCACGAACCTACAAAATAGCTGACAGTACGATTAAAAGCAATTTGTGGCCAGAAACTGGAATCATTTGAGGCTGAAGTCATATTGAGGAAGTACAGTAAACGGATAACTTGCAGGTTGGTGGACGTTTGAAAACAGCATTCGTGCTAGATATCCCAACGCTTTTATCCAATATGCCTAATAGCTCAAGGTACAATATGATGGCCTTGTTATAAATTTCAGATCTGTGGCAAAGCAGGTTTGGAACGCTGTTGTATTAGTACCACAACAAGGTAAGTAAATTCAAGTTGCACAGCCGCAGCGCGACCGTATTTGACTCCATCATCATCGATGCATCATCAATCAAGTACTATTCTCATGCACAAGGTGATTGACCGAGCGCGCACCAATTCATCACCGTGTAATATGTTCACGTTTGTTATCTCTAGGCCCTCTAACAGCTTCCCTCCACCAGATCGCACCCACTCTATCACCTCTTCCGTGCTCTTCCAGCCCTGCTCAATTTCACGCCTTGCCGCAACACCTTACTTTCACTCGACGTATCCTTCCAACCCAAGCACACCAACTGTCCTCGACACTCTTCGACACCACCAGCGATACTCGACACGCCCTCTCTTCATCCAATCCCACCCTTCTAGTGTCGCCCACCTCCAATCACTTATCGAGCCGAGCGCACAGTCCCAAGATACGTCGGCAAGAATTAACATCATAACATGCCAACCTACCTTGCATACTTTCCACTTTGAACATTCAACACTGAAACGCATTAACAAGTGTAAACGCGACAGTGACACAAGCACATGGCGCGTACATAACGGGCTTAACACAACCTTCCAATGTAATGTATATGTACTTGAAAATATAAACTTTCAACCTGTACTTTAACGACGACTGGTATACCGTAGTGACCCACCGTCACTTGTGGCAACCCCATGTACCTCAGTGCTCATTAGCCTTATGACCATCTACCAGACATAGATGTGTTGGGTACTTGAACTGCGCACTTGCAGGCGGCCCAGGCAACGTAGTCATTACTGGGGAGGGAATGTCGGGAGCTTGCACATTTAGAGTGAGAAGGTGCATTGTGAGGTGCAGTGTCATCGCAGCAGTGACAGATGAGACTAGTTCCAAGAGCGCTTTGTTACGAGATATGTGTGTAGAGCCTGCGTCACATCAAATAACACAGCCGCATGCATCAGAGATATGATGAGGACTTCCGACAGCATTCGCACGGTTAACGACCTCACCTTAAGCTTCCTTCCGAAACTCTGGATATAAGTATGCCTGTAGAACCAGTCCTGGAAAATTCAGGGAGCCACTTGTCCAAGTATGACGAGGTTCCCCAGGAACTGCACCGAGCCATGCTGCGGCTCAACTTCCCATCTTCATACGTGGTCGTCGGTGCATACCGACTCTTCACCGACAAGTCTCTCTACGTCCCTGCGTGGAATAAATGCCGCAACGGTGCCCGACGAGGGCTGATATGTGGTTTTGCTTGGGTTAGTTGAAATTTAACCCACGCACGCATGCTCAACAGCTTCCGGCCAGATTTGCGCGTCATATAGCATCCAGCGCCGCATCATCAAGGCAGCCGTTACAAACCCCTCCTCCATCTTCTCCGTGCGCTACATAACACGATTCGAAGAAACTGCAGACGACCTATCTCACGAGACGCTCCTGGGGTTCAAGTTACCCTTTAGCATATCCACATGTGCACCTCATCATCTAGTTATCACATATTGACACTGATCATGTGCTTATTCTACCAGACGTCGCGATACTCCTGGTGGGATCGCAAGTTACCAGCATCATTAACTTTTTTGTCGCTCGCAATATTCGCATTGTCCGCAGGCGCGTCTGGGATCAAACAGTCGCCTCGCGCGGCAAGGGGCCCGAATTTTGGCAGCCATATATTGAAGAATGGGATTCCCCACCTGTTGTAAATGAACGCTGGGATCGTTTGGACAGGATGTTCAAGATGTGGTTCTGGAAAGTGATCATACAGAAAGGTAACCATGTGTTCTATGGTATTCACGGAGTTATTCCCTGAGGCATTACATCTTCAGTCATCTTACTTCCGCTTTCATTATATCCGTTTGTCGGCACGTTCATCGCTGCAGCTTTCAAAAGCTTGAGGACAGCTCAGGACTTGCATAAACCGGTAAGCCCTCATTTTTATCTTCTCTTTATTCATACCGACTGGGCCTGTGGTAAGTATTTCGCCACAAAGAAGATGACGGCCCACCAGGAAGCTGTATTTGTTGAGGAGCGTAAATGGGATTACAGAAGTATGCATGACATCTCATTACTTGCGTGTTTACTCACATTACGATCAGTGTTCGGTTTCGTCGCGGCGCTACTCGAGGGTTTACCAATCGTCGGTCTTGTTTTCACAGTATCAAATCGCATCGGAGCTGCTATGTGGGCTCATGGTATGTTTGTTCACCGCTGTTCACCCTCATATATTCCCATGTTTTCTTCAGATTTGGAAAAGCGTCAGCACTACGTTGCAGCGCAACGTCGTACGTCGGTTACAAGTCCTAGCGCAGGTTCTGAAGCTGTCCGGACGTAGATTTTGCTAGTTGTTGAGATATCATTTTGTAACATGTACTAAAGGCATCGTAGCGGCGGCGAGCGCCAGTCCCCGACTCCGTTGTCTGGCCAATTACTCAAATTGTTAGTTATCTCACGGCCTGGCCGTCTTCTTGTTTCACTATACCGCATCGACTACTTCATTTAACACATTCGTTATTGCAATCTAGCATGCTACTCACATTATCCTTTGGTATATTGTTTATTGTGAACTGCAAATGATCGAGAAAACGGCAACGTGATTTTGCAGCGCACGCATCTCTCGCAACTATGATTCTTATGTCTAGTTCGGTATATCGGTCTTGACTGCACTCGGTATCATGTGTCAAGCGTTGGTCTCCATAATTGTCACATTCACGTCACGCTCATTTATTATGTTGTCGCAGGCTGTTTCAGAAGGCGCACCTCCCTGTTAATCAATTGCTTCTCATATAACCATGCTTGCCCCTGCTGTGGCCGATTTCATTGAGATTTTTGAAGGTGTAGGTTCGTTTATCGCACATGCATCTGCAAAACCACTGAAATGAACGCTTAGCTTAAGCGCATTACGGACACTTACGAACGCTTACGACTTCACTAGCGAACTCATGCGATTGGTGGAGATCTGACAACTCACTTAGTCATGTCAAAATCACGAAATCAAGTCTCAGATTTAGTCCTAAATTGTTTCCAGAATCTTATCTTTGCAAGATAGTCTAATCAATCAATCTAACATTGCAATGCATACCACAGGACGTCGAGACTCGAGAGGAACTACATAAAGTCTGTGTAATGTGTGATACCATTCTTTGTCTGAAAAATTGTTAAGGTAGAAGGTATCATAGCATTCCAAACACGTCGAGGAGTCGACAGCACGATCAGCTCTGTCCCCGTAAACAGGAATGAGCTCGATTGCATGAGTGACATTGAGCAAAGGAATGATCATGCCAACCTGCACTTGTGTGCCATCAGGACCGGTCACAAAACGGCACTTGACACGGAACATCATGACTCCAACATCATCTTGAGGACGTGCGATGACTTTGAAGAGCTGTACATAGAGAAAGATTTGATCGAGTTCAGGAGGCAATGGTGGGCCTTTCTTTGACAAGCCGAACACCATGCGAACTTGAGCTACAATAGCATCTAGTGAAGAAATGCATGAATACAAAAATACTGACTGTAACTTTAATCACCAAGATTTTCACCTTCACCTTCACTGTGCATCTGCAACAGGACAGTATCGCAATTTCCACAAGGATAATTGGTAGATGGTGGATATGCTTGTACCTGCTGGCTCGGCATGACGAGACGTGGATGCAACGTCGAATGCAGTTGAATACAAAACTTGTTCCAGACATTGAGAAGACGGTTGTGGAGACGAGTTGCGAGCGTAGGGTTGACACTTTCAATAAAGGAGCGAAGTTTCAGAGGAAAGTCAGGAAGCTGGTATAATTGCGCCAGAAAAGGTGGTGTTTTGTTGGTGTGGTCACTGGATACAGTGATATGAAAGGCGACCCTGTTGTCTTCAGACAGCAGGCCTTTGAGGAAATGGTTGCGAACAGGGCAAGGGCCTTGCAGACGAGACAGTTCTTCGGGAGCGACGCGCATGATCCAACCCAACATTGGGTCCATGTCAACGACTTCGTCGAATTCATTGACGATCAGGTTGTTGAGGGATAAGCTGTTTGAGCGGAGGAGGGTGTAGAGGTCAAACTGGCGAGCAGTTTCTTCCCGGTCCAGGACATGGACGACTTGCTGAGTGAATGTTGCACGCTGGTGGCTGGTGCGCTCAAATGGATTCTTGCACTGTGTGATGAGCATATGCTCACTAATGTCAGCAGTAAATTGTATTATGGAGCCAAGCTGGGGGATGGCTCGAGCGAATGATGTTAAGAGCTCAAGTTTTGGGATTTCGAAGTGCTCAATAGGACCTGATGTTCCTCGGCGAGCCTCGGCATGGAGAATTGCATGTTTGAACTCGTGAAACTCTTGGAGTGAGGAGGTCATATCAGCGATCGATGTTGGAGTGAAAGTTGGAGACTGGGCTTTGTAGATGAAATCGACCAGTGCACGAACAGCGCGGACAAAATCAGGATCGGCGACACCTGCGATTATAGGTATGATTGTGCGTTGAATGTCCCGATGTTCCCGGCTGGTCATCTGCTGGACATGCGAGACACCTTGCCCAAAGTGATGGGTTCCAATGCGTTTATGTTGCAAACAAAAGCGAGTATCAAGTTCATCAGCCCCAACAACTTCCTTACACCACTTGAGAATGTGATCAAAGAAAAATTTGTGGCATGTGTGGAGAAGTTCAGGTGCAAGGAAAATAGCTGGATTAGCGAAGCGCCAGTCACGCCAGAAGGGAAGGTGTACCCCACTGAGATGTAACACTTTGGCTGCTTCTTGAAATTCCTGCACCTTCCAGGGATCGATACGCTGACCAAGTTTCTCAAGCATCCTGAGTGTGCCTTGGCCATCGCGAGGTTCATACAATTTTCCGTCTCCGAACTGTGACTGGATGGCTAGGGTGACTGGTGATGTATTTTTACTTACACATGAAATCATTTGTTGTTCAGGGAGGTCGGCGGTATATGCGACAAGGGGGGTAAAGCCATAGCATAAGAGACCCAATGGGTCCACCATACTTGTGCCTACAGCGGCTGCCTGCTTGAGATTCCCGCAGACTATATCCATGCACCGATGCCACACACAGGCTTGCAAAAGCGAAGAGAACTCAGGGTTGCAAATGAACTCGGGAATGGGCATATACACGATGCACGACCATGCGTGAGCCGTAGCCTTCATGTGAATGTCAGATCGGATGTTAGCAATTGTAAGGAACGTGGGATGCATCTCGAGACTTCCTGTGTGTCGAGTAACAGGAGTTTTGTCTGATGCAAGAACAATAGGCACTATGGTAGCACCTCGTGGAAGCTCATCCTATACATAAAAACTATTGTCAGAATTCATATTCAAACATAAAAAATAATACAAGCCTGAATATCATGCGCATGCAAACTCGACATCCATTCACCATATTCCTGTTCTCCATTAACAAATATCTCATATGGATCGAATTCCATGTCATTGGCAAAAATTGGATTGCCAAATATGTGCTTCATTACCTCCAAAGCATCACGCCAGATGAGATGCACAGGATGCACTGTAACATAACCATCTGTCTCGATTGTTGTGCAGCGCCAACGTGGTCCCTTTGGCAGGGCATCCATAAAGGTTATCAGTTGGGGCGCAGTTTTGAATGTGGGTTGTTGCCGTGTTTCTGACCTCACCTAATAGCGAGCTGTTAGAATTTAAAAGTCAATATAAAGTTCACTGACCTATGATAGCTTCAAAAAGCAACTTATTTGCCCCTGATTCAGATTCTCGATGAGAAATTTGGCGAGTTCCCATTCCTCCCTCCCAGAAAATGGGTAGTACACGTTATGTTCACGAGCGGACTCATAGTCATGAGCCTTCATGCATTCAAACGTATTTGGCCGTTGAAACCCGTAAATAGATCCTGATTTTGTGTGATAGCGACCCATGCATTCTTCATCTGGACCAGCAGGTTGGCGAAGTGCATGTGGGATGGGTACGGCATTGCATTGTGGATCATCTGTAAGGTGAGTGCAAAGTTCTTCTACCCTCACAAATGACGTGGAACAGGTGGGACAAGAATACTGGCTAGTACCACTATGATATAGCCAGCTTGATCAGGACCATCATGTAGGGCTTGATATCATCAAAAAACGTACTCTCCGGACCTAAAAAGCGTCTTGTCAGAGATAAAGCCCTCTTCTACATTGGATGCCATTGGAGCGTTGGACATGAAGAACTTATTAATATGGCAGATGCATCGCATGCATGCCCATTTGGAATTCTGCTAAGTCCTTTAAACTCCGAAACTTGCTGACAAGTCTGTTGACAGAACCGCAGCGAGAGGCTGATTGATAAAACATTCAGGTCAAATCCTCCAAGGCCATTGTTCATATCATGGTGGACACTTGTATTAATATGTGCCCTACTAGCCCAACCAGCTCTGCGACTTTCATTGAACATTCCTCTCCTGCTTATAGAGCAGATGTCAAGGCTCAGCGTAGGGCTCGGTCTCTACGCAGGTCTCGGTCTCCCCTGGGAAACTACCCCTTACACTCTCCCTGGGGAAACTATACCTTACGATCTCCCAAGGGGAGCTGCTCCTCATTCAACTCTGCTTTGTTTGACTCTGAGTCAGAGGGACATGATATCCCTATTACAAGTTTTGTGTCCCTTGTAGGTCTTTTTTATAATTTTACTCGTACTTATTGTATTTAACTCGATTAAACAGGCCCCAGAGATTCTGGGCGACACAAACATACCGCCTGACGACCTCAAAGTGGCTGTTGCCGCTCAGTATGCTACTTGCGAGAAGCTTCGCCACCTTATCATGACCAGGATTTGGCAGGTCGAAGAGGTGAGCAGGTGGACTAATTTCTTGAACCAATCCATCATCAAGTTGAAGGAAGAACACAAAGCTGCAGAAGATGGGCTTCAACTCTGGATTGAAAACGCGCAGAGAGAGTGCACAGAGGTTTCTGAACCATCTTCCAGTGTTACCACGAACCTCCTCAAAGCAAAGGAGTCCCTCAGGTCTGTGCAAGGTAAATACAATGATATGGAAGGACTACTTATCGCACACAGGGTCACCGACACAGACCTGATTATGGCTAACGATGGTGGCGAAGATTCCGAAAGTGGTCAGGACTAGGCAATCAGTTAAGTCCATTTCTTATCTTGGTTAAAGATGTCACTGATTTGTCGATTGCCGCTCTAGATCAATGGTGTACCAGTTTTATGTATTCAAGAGTTCTGTAGTAATGTTTGATGTAACCCCGTGACCGATTTCTCAACCTCTTCACTCTTGTCACTATCGATACTATCTTGTCACCATCGATATCATTCCACACTATCACATCTTTTTACCTATTCTGTCCTTTTCCCGCGCGAAAACTGCATCAAACATACTGATCATCATGCCACGAGGTTCGCAGCATGCAGATTTCGGTGCACTCAGTACATAAATGTCTGCATTCGCGATTACTGATTTATCTTCAGTTGAATTGGTTGCCCCATGAGGCCGATAGAACCCTGGGGCCAATTAAATAACTCCGGCTGTTAAGCACCTGGACTCGAGCGTATGTCTTTCTTATACGTTTTACACCCACCCATCATTATGCCCCCAAAGGCCAGTGCAACTCGCAAGCACACAAGGATCACGAAAAAGCGTCCATCGTGCAAGAATGCGAAGGTAAGTCTTGCAGTACTACTACCCATGCATGCTACTAATACAATATTATTAGACAATAAAAAAACCAGGGAAGAACTCGGGTTTAAACCCATCTTTGAATTCAGATGCAAGCCAGATCGGCATCCATATCGAACAGCCTCAACCTCTGGCATCATACCATCAACTAATTTCCTTAATCGACTCCAAAGGCATGGACGAGGACGAGGATGAGGACGAGGATGAGATGGAGGAGGAAGACTATATGGAGGAAGCCGATGAACATCTTGGGCAACCAGGCCCGTTGCGCGACTACCCCCCACTGTTCATGCAGTCAGGTCCACCGCCGGACTCCCGGCAGTTCCAACAACAACATCTTGGGCAACCAGGCCCGTCGCGCGACTACCCCCCACCGTTCATGCAGCCAGGTCCACCACCAGACTCCCGGCAGCCCCAACAACAACCAGCCCCTTATGCTCACACTTACGGGCTCCCACAGATTCCATTCACACCACCGGAACTCATGTCTCGTGAGGCACATCAATTTGATGTGCCCACACCAACAACCTTCAGAAACATCGGACACATGCAAGAGAGGCAGAGGGAAGAAGAACGGACACATTATCTGGGACACTTACCCATTGACCTGCCTGGAATTCGCAAGGTATTTGTATACGATCCTCGCCACCCACCCAAAGGCCACCAGGGACAACTGTTCCCAACTGGGGTTATTAGAGTGCGTCGCTCACTTGCATCATGATCGTGACTGACTTTTCTTCTACAGGCTACAGGTGACATCACAGTTACTGCACCACTCCCGTCTCGGAGGGAGCTGCCTCCAGTGTCTGGTCCTCCCTCGCCCATCACTACCTCGCCTGTGGCTGGTCCTGGGCCTGTGGCCAACAGTTCTGCACGCTCCCATCCCTATGCTCCCCAACGTTCGACTAACGAGCAATTCAAGAAAATGATGGATGCTGCGAAGTTTAACATGTGCCGCAAGGTGTTACTAGAGAACGCTGAAGGAACTAAGTCTGACTGCGGCGCGCGCAATCAATCTCTAGATGTGAGATCAACAACACTGCTGGTGAGGCAGTATGTCGGGTCTCGCTGCGCCTAGGCTGCTATGTCTGAGACAGACGCGTTCGACCCTAAAGGGGACTGCTACCACACACAGAACCAGGAATAAAGAGAACTCAAGTAGACAGGGGATGCGCACAAGGATATAGAAAGGCGCGAAGCGCGCGATGAGAAATGCGCAGTAAGCGGAGCGCGGGAAGCGCGCGCGCCTATGGTGCGCGTGGGCGCGTGAAGGCGCGCAAGTGATGCAAAAGGCAAGGAGCGGTGTAGGGATTCGTAAAGAGCGTGAAATGACGTGAGTGAAAGCGAGAGCAAAGGCGGAGCAGACAAGAAGCAAGGCTTGATTAGGCGATCTAATCTAAGCCAAAACGCGATAACCACAGGGCGCGCGCCCTAATGGTGACTACTACTCTAAAGTAAAACCCAAACGCTAGGGAAATACAGTAAAGGGAAGTAATGAATAGTAGCGCTACCATCAGGTTTTATACTAAGTAAGATCTCATCGGACGCGGAAGGGATAGGGAGAACATGCGCGATAGTATGTAATGACATGTAATAGCGCTGCAGTCCTTGTTACACTCGTGCAGCATGTAGTATGACGTACTAGAGGGGTGCTCGGACATGGATCGGTCCTCCTGGATGATAGGCGATAGAGCGTGGGAACGCGCGCTAAGCGCAGGCGCGAGAAGGCGTAGGCGCGAGAAGGCGCAGGCGCGGGAAGCGCGTAAGCGCGGGAAAGCGTGCGCCTTGGCGCGCTATACAGGGAAGTGTCATGCAACTCCATAGTGCGAATGATCAATTGACAGCTCGTGTAAATATGGCCTTTTCACGCCCACAGAATTATGATTCCTTACAACGCTATGCCCGAAACGGGCATCAACACGGCGATGGTGGAGGCAGCGTTGTTGACAGCTCGCCAGGACTTCATGCCTGATGCGGAGGTTCCCAACTACGACACTTGTCTTAAGACCCTCCGAACCCTCACCACAACCATACGAACGGCCTTCAAAACGAGGGCGCTGTCCTACTACTTAAGGGTCTTATGAACAACGCATGTATAATGACAACACAATTATACGGAATAAGACTTCTTGCCAGTCCTTAAGTACACGGTCTACAACTTTTCTACTTCGTGGTAGATAATGTGTGAGTTCTTGGGAGGGTTTATTTAAAAATGTCCTCTTCTTGTTCCTTGGTTAGATTATCCCTACTTGGTTTCTGGAGTTCTTCTTGTACTGAGTGTACCTGACTGAGTGCTGCTGGATCATGTCTCCCTTCCTGTAAAAGAGAGGTAGTGTTGACTGAGTGTTTCTGGATCGTGTCTCCCTTCCTGAAAAAGAGAGAGGTAGTGCTGAATGTGAATTTGTGTCTCCCTTCCTGAAAAAGAGAGAGGCCGGTAGTGTATAAACTTTAGCTAGAAAGCTGTACTGTGTTATATAGTCAACCCCTGTAAGGTAGTATATAACCTGAGACTGTATGTCTTAATCTGACTTCAAGGCTCCTGATTGGCCTGCACTTAAATCTTACTTTATCTCACACTATTTGAGAGAAGACTGAAAGTGGGAAGCTTTTTTTTCAAGGGTGTAAATGGGCTCCTTTTATACCTTTTGGGAGGCCATATTACTAAGCATGATCCATCACAGGGATTGGTAAGAATGTGCTTACAAACCAAACCTTAAGATGTGTTGAGTCAGCTTAATTACAAAGTAGATACTAAATAAGTGTAATTTTACAAAGCATGAATAAAAGATGGAATGAGTCATCACATGGATTGGTAAGATTGTGCTTACAAACCAGGTCCATAGGTGTGTTGAGTCATCCTTGTTAGTAAGTGGATTATAAATACAACTGTAAGTCTTACAAAGCATGACCAATCATGACAAAACATGATGAGTCAAGTTGAATTCTTACAAACCAAGGTATTTCTCAGTCACATGACAGGCTTACAAATATTCCTGGTGGCTTCTGAGAAAATAAGATGGCCAAATAAAACAAACATAAACATAAAGAAACAGAATCTTATAGAAGAAAATAAGATATAGGGAAAATAGGGGTCAGGAATGAAGAAAAGAAACTAGCTAGAAAATAAAGGAAAAAGGGTAGAGTAACTTGGTGATAGGAAACAGTATGGTGCCTAAGACCTTCCTTATCACTCCTTATCACTCCTTATCTGTATATCTGTCATGGTATGGATCATATACCATGCATGACAGCGTGCCGCGAAGTCCCAGTCCATTATGATCTCAACCATCTGTTAGACGCAGACGCGGAGATCACGCACAGGCAACAACGCGTACCGATACTCGTTGAGAATCATGCTTACTTATTTTTGGTAAGTGTTTCTTTTTGTATTACTTCTTCTAACTACTAATCCTTTTTTTCTCTAGCATGAAACGAATGATCCTGACTCGCTGTCGCCAGTCAACCATCCTGGCATACACGCCGTCATCGTTGCAGCTGTGTGGGAAACTGGTTTTCACACAGGAATTGATACGGACGATATGGATGCTCTCGATAATCTGATTTCACTCGGTGGCGCTGCAACACACTCCGTCCTCATGGAGCATCTCAGCGGGAGACGTCAAACAGTGGAATTTTCAGCATCTTCATCGTCTGGAGCAGAGTATCATTTCATTCAGCAACACAATCTCGCCATTCATAAAGTTCCTGCAGTATATGAAGCTTCCATTTCTTCAAAGAAAGCTTTAGTTGAACGAGGTATATCTACTATCAGTATTGATAGTATGTCTGATGCTCTGTAGATATGTAGATAAGATTTGATTACTTTGTGATAATCTTGCACTCTCATAAGATTCACGCAATATATATTGTTCTGGAAATATTTGGGATGCTCGCTTGCGCAGAAACTTAAAAGACGCTAAGTGGTCACCTAAAATCAAACACCGCTCATTGAGCACTCATCGAGCGCATCCGACTTTTAGATGTGTTGGAGGTACAGACCACTGTGAACCCGCATGATAGTCAGCCAAACAGCAAAGCACGACATCCTGAGGAACAACGGAGGGCCATGCCTCCTCACGTTCCAAGACGGAAAGGACAGGTGCTAACCAATACAATGCAGAACGGATGATGAAAGGTAGGGCAAGAGGAGAAGACAAAAATTTCCGGGATATTTAAGCATGGCATGTCTCACTCTGATCTGTAACAAGGATGTATCATCACACAACGTAAGCAATGAGGTTCTCATGTCATCACTGTGACATAATGGGGAAAGTTTATACGCATACATGGCACGTTTGCATCTGACAAAACCCTCTCCCACTAATCATGGGAGTCGGGGATTCATGGACTCACACCGATCTTCTTGCAATCCAATATATTTTATTGCATTCAAAACGAAGGCATTATGATTCTACAAGCGCGACATGGCATTAAAGAGGAGTAAACCATACATTGATTTTTGGCAGTTCTTAACAGCAATGCAAAGCTCGGATGTCACCATGACATTCAGAATATGAAAAGGTGATGTATAGTTGATGCTTGCGCAGATGGATGTGAAAGAGAGCGGAAGTGGAGTCCATGACTTCATTCTGATGCTATATGCAAGTGCTATCGTCAAAGGACAAACGAGCTGTTCAGTGATATCTGATCTTCAGATAAATACATACAATCATATCAATATTTCTATGGTCCTGGCGTCCACCATGTCATTGATAGAAGCTATATCTTCAACCTCTGCAGTAATATTGTGGTCCGAAGCGAATTCTCCTCCCAAAGACTGATGCACTAGCAAAAGTGCGCCGAAAGGTTGTCCGAGGCGAATGATCAATTGCAATACGATTCTGAATCAGCCAGCTCCTACCCCCCATCAGAACTACTGGGTGACTCATCGAATAGAGACCCGGGCGCAGAGCAATATTCATCATTGTTTAGTGTATCATCTCTAAAGTCAGGACATACTAATGCTGTCGGGCAGAGAATTGAGTTTCAAAGCCAATCCCGTGACCATGATGTTTCGCAGCCGAATCTCATCTTCAGACAAACATGGCACGATGAATGGCGGAGCTGCATATGAGGTAATGTTAGCTGGAAGACAGTGATGTATGTAACTCATAGGATTGTCCCACCGAGTCGAGGGCAGAATGTCACTCAACCAAGTCAATTGAGCCACCATCTCCTGCAGGAAGCATCCGAGTGCATCCTGATTCTTCTTGTGGGGTACTAGTGGACAGACTATGCTACATGCATCAGTGCTAGTGATGCATCCATCGAAGTCACACCAATTGCTGGACTCGGCTCCACCCATCTTTGTCAGCATGACTCGGCTCCCTTCCTGCTTCTTGAATCTTCAATCATGCTGCATCTCGGGAGGTACGCATGATAAGTGATCGAGGGAATAATATTTGCATAATTTGGAGATGTCCAAGGGCAGGCGGCAGCCAGGCTCGGCTGGCGCTCTGTAGCCCTCATGCCTCAACACCAACGCTTAGCCAAAGTCGATTTCCACACAAGTTCAACGATTGTGATAGCTTTTGTTATGCCCATACACGTATGTATCTATTTCACAAGTAACTTATTTTTTTCATGATAGACGATCCTTAATTTTCCCTAGCGCTTGCACCAGCCACGTTCGTGCAATGTCTAATTATGACAACTTGAATGATTAGCGCTGCCCTGTGCACGTCAGGTTATTTGGTTGTTTGTTATGGTTCTACCCGTGTACTACCCTCCCCTCAATCTAATTTAATTTGCATCCATTTCCCTCAGGCTGATCCCAATCTTTGACTGTTCCCAATGACCAATGACCACAGGCCGAAACCTCCTCCAGAGGCTTCCTCTCGATCTACAGAACCAACTATTGGTGATAGCTCCGTACGTGTGCCCTCGTGAGATCACTGTCAACGAGTGCTAATAACATCATCATTGCCTTTAACCCATCCTTCATCCAGAATCAGCCCCGTGGCAGATTCTCTCAGACCCTCCGCAAACTTAAGAAGAATGTGATTAAAAAAGTCTCTGTATGTCGACCTGAATGCTGGGGGAGCTGGAATATTGCTCATATTGTCCAAAAACCCTTCAAGCGTTCCCACCACCCAACCCCTGCCGTCCAGAATGCAGATATTGAAGGTGTTTTGTCGAATCAGAATACTGAGGTAAGTAGTCATCATTTTTCTCTTGAACTTGTCTGAGGTCCACCAAGGATGCGTTGCGTCTGCATCCTTTCGATGGTGATAAGCCCACCACACCTGGGAATCCCAGTGACTCTGTGAACCAAGGAGCATTCGGAGAACCTGCTTCGAAGGTATTTACGTCAAATCATCAGATTTTCATCTCTAAATCATGGTGGTCATGCAGGTTCAGGTTGCTTCGTCCGGTGCAGGGGAAGGTCCTGACCCCCAATTAGTTGTTGATAAAATTCGGGGTGCCCGTGAGGGTATGGAAAATATTAGACTATTAGGGGACCCTAATGCTGCTGTGGTATCCAAAGTCAAGGATGGCCCAGCCGACCTCGATGCCGCAGACAGTTTCCAGTTGACATATCTTCAACCACTCAGAATATTTAACCTTGCCATTGCAGAGCTTGTGGATGTATGTGCCACTCTTCTTGGTTGGAAGCGAGCTAATCAAGTTGCATAGATGCATCCTTACGCAAAGATGGCGCTGGGTGTGCTGTCTGCTGCATCCAAGGTACTCGTAGTTTTGCCCTCCATGTTCAGCAGTCATTGACTCTATGCAGATTATTCTCGCTCAAGCGGAACGCGACCAATTGATACAATCTCTTCTCGACAAATTAGAAGAAGTTTACTGCTTCATGTCGCAAGAGGATACTCTTGGCCAGATTTCATCCAAGCGCAGCATCGCTGGACGGATCGCCCAGCAGACTCTAGAGTGCGCATGTTTCATCAGGGACTACTCGGAGAAGAAGGGCTTTTGTAAGTCATCGAGCTACTGCACTCTGCATAGTTTGAATTTTATACCATTATTGAAGGGGGGAGACTGGGGAAAAATGTGTTCTCAGAGGCGGATGATCTGATTACACGGTTCAACGACGCTTTGGATAAGCTTATGCAAGAATTTCGGGATCAAGCTATTCGGGACATAGCCGATCTCGTCCGGTATACGAGTAAGGATCCGGACGTGCTTCTGTCTTTCCATCCACTCATACCCCTTCAGGTGACGAATTAAGTGACAAACTGGATCTCAGCGGTATGCCTTACGCAGCGGGCGCGGGACTAAATACCACGAAACAATGCTTACCAGGGACGCGCACGGATATTCTCTCCCAGATCACTGAATGGATCAACGACAGTAAAGATACTGTTCAGCGTGTGCTGTGGCTATCTGGCCCTGCAGGCACGGGCAAATCAGCCATCGCTCACACAATCACTAGCTGGTTCAAAGACTCGGGAGGGCTTGGATCGTGTTTTCTGCTTCGACCGGGACCTTAAAACCGACAACTGTCATGAGAAAATCTTCTCCACTATCGCACGCGACCTCGCTGACCGTGATCCGGAGATCAGGCGAACATTAGCCAATATAGTCGAACATGCAAATGCGCTCAAAAACACGACAGATATTTTCCAGCAGTGGCGCGAGTTGTTCATGGAACCACTAAAGAAGTTTTCTGGGTCGAGTGTGGGGCCTATCTTGATTGTGATCGAAGCGCTGGATGAGAGTGGCGCAGTCAAGACAAGGCGTAACCTTCTCCGCATACTTGCCGGTACACTGGAGGGCGAAGGTCTTCCCCAAATCACTGAACTCCCATCTAACTTTCGGATTCTCGTCACCTCTCGCCTGCTTCATGATATCGACAATGAATTTCGGGATGCTCCACATATTCTACGGTTATCCATGGACAACATTCCAGGGGAAGTCTCGAAGAAAGACATCCATACTTTTGTGTCTCATGAGCTGAAAAAGGTGTCCAATCTTCGGGACGAACACTATGGAGCCCTCGCTGACACAGCTGGTGGACTATTTGAGTGGGCGCGTCTTGCATGCGAATACATCCAAGAAACCCCTCCTGGCTCATACACGATTGATCGCTTCAATGCTGTCGTGTCCCACGATCATGGAGAGCGGGCAAACTTGTTGCATGGTATATATAGCTTCATTTTAGGAGAAAACATGGGAAAAGACAAATACACGACATCCGAGTATCAGCAAGCGCTAGCAAAGTTTCATTCCGTGATGGGACAAATACTTGGTTCAGCCGAACCCCTCACTTTGGATGCCCTGAATGCCATGCGGAGCCATTTTCCAGACCAAAGCGAGCGTTACAAAGTGCAAGTCGTGGTGGAGCATATGGGGTCGCTGCTAAGCGGCACCACCAATTCATATAGCCCCATCCGACCCCTTCACGCATCGTTCCGCGAATTCCTGACAGACAAATCATCCAGCAAAGACTTTTTCGTGGAGATGTCGGACTCGCAACGCAATCTGGCTTTTGGGTCACTTCGGGTGATGGCAGACGACCTTCGCTTCAATATGTGTAATTTGAAGTCTTTGTACCTTTCCAACAGCAAAGACACCGAGCTGCCGGATTGAATTGCAACATGCATTCCCTTGCATCTGTCTTATTCCTGTCGATTTTGGACTACGCATATACGAGAAACGGACTTCGACACGGAGCTTGTAAAGGAAATAAGATCATTCTTCAACAATGAGTGGCTACTCTTCTGGATTGAAGCACTCGGCCTCCTCAATGTACTCAGCGTTGCAGTTACCGTGCTTCCAATCATTTCCAAGTGGCTGAAGGTGAGAACACAGTCATCTGGTGGCGTTGAATGAAGGACTTATGCACAAACACAGGGCCAAACTGGATACGAAGATGTCTTGTCCACTGCAACAGATGTGCAGAGATTCGTCCAAGTTTTTGGTGGGATGATTTCGCACAGCACCCCACATCTGTATGTATCAGCACTGCCATTTTCGCCCAGTAAGTCCACAATAGCTCCATGGTTTACTGAAAGATTTCCCAACACCCTTTGTCTGATACATGGACGTCTTGTAAACTGGCCTGTTATTCAGACTGTGATCAGTGGGCTCGCTGATCGGGTTTGGTCAGTCTCGTTCTCCCCCGATAGCACTCGCATCGTGTCTGGTTCAGAAGATTCCACTGTCCGGCTGTGGGATGCAGCAACGGGACTGCCATTGGGTGAGCCCTTCCGAGGACACACCGATTCGGTTCGGTCAGTCTTGTTCTCACCCGATGGCACTCGCATCATGTCTGGTTCAAAGGACTCCACTGTCCGTCTGTGGGATGCAGTGACGGGGCTGCCATTGGGTGAGCCCTTCCGAGGGCACACCCGTGCAGTTAGCTCAGTCTCGTTCTCCCCTGACGGCACTCACATCGTGTCTGGTTCAAGGGATTCCACTGTCCGGCTGTGGGATGCAGCGACGGGGCTGCCATTGGGTAAGCCCTTCCGAGGGCACACCCGTGCGGTTAACTCAGTCTCGTTCTCCCCCGATGGCACTCACATCGTGTCTGGTTCACAGGATTCCACTGTCCGGCTGTGGGATGCAGCGACGGGGCTGCCATTGGGTGAGCCCTTCCAAGGGCACACCCGTTCGGTTAACTCAGTCTCGTTCTCCCCCGATGGCACTCGCATCGTGTCTGGTTCAGATGATTCAACTGTCTGGCTGTGGGATGCAGCAATGGGGCTGCCATTGGGTGAGCCCTTCCGAGGGCACACCAATCTGGTTTGGTCAGTCTCATTCTCCCCCGATGGCACTCGCATCGTGTCTGGTTCTATGGATTCCACTGTCCGGCTGTTCAATGCAGCGATAGGGCAGCAATCTCAGGAGCACACTGATATCCACTTCCCTGCGGTCTCATCAGATAGACGCCCCACCACACCTTGCAATCGCCCCATTTGCTTTGGATCAAGCTTGGACCTTGCATTACAGGACCCTGCTGAGCTGCTTAAGGGCACCTCTCATCATGATCTTAATTCAACCCCTGTGGAGCTAGAAGATGATGGATGGATGGTAGGAGCTGATCATCGACTACTTTTCTGGGTACCACCCGCTTTCCGACGAGAACCATTTTATATCCTGGGACTATATATGCGATACCCGGTGGGCTAGAGATTGATTTGAGCTGCATGGCTCATGGAGAACACTGGTTGAATTGTTGAAATGCATCAGTTCTTAGCCTTGACCGTCCCTCATAGTTGCTAAATCAATACTTTTCTTGCAGATGATCCAATTGTAGTAACATTGCGTATACCGTTTTGTTCTATATCAATCCTATGTCCTTGAATTTGAAGTTGAAGTTGTTCGAGTGAGATGACCTGCTGTAAAACAAGCGGGGTATGAGTCCCAATAATACCGCTAAAGGACTATGAATCAAGTTGGAGTGGGCTATGCCCGAAGACTATGCTATTGAATGACAACGAAGACCTGAACCTCCCACTGCCTCTGTGCGCTCTAGCGACTCTCTCCTCGGCTAAACCCAGCTCAAACACCGCCAAACACTCCTCTACTCTCATGCCTTGCCTAGGGGACCCCTACTCCATGTGCCCCCCTTTGAAAACAGCGACGCCCTCGTCGCTACTACCTCTCCCTCATCCTCAACGTCTCCACTTTTTTACTCTTCCTCTTCGCTTTCTTCTTCACTCTCTTCGTTTTCTTCTACTATTTCTGTATCTTCTTTGCCTTGTTCTTCGTCTATACCCTGGTCTTGGCTATTTCTGTTTTGGTTTGCGTTCTCGTTTGTATTTCTATCTTCTTCGTTCCGCGGTTCTGACTCTCTCCTTTTCTGCTCTTCTGCTAGCTTAGTGCCCTCTCTTGGGTGGAATGCTCTTAGTCGTTGCGCGTGGAATTCGCCTGATAATGGCTTGCCGTTGGTTGTTTCTAGATGGTATGAGTTCTGTATTTGCTCGGTTATGCGGTGTGGGGGGGACCATTTTGGTATCACTTTGCATCTTGCTTCAAGCGTGTTGTGCTGGTTGCTATAAAAGAATTGAACGAGCTGTCCTGCTGAGAATATGACTTCCCTTGGTGAGCGCGCTAGTACTCTTTTATCGAACGTAGCTTTCCTCTTAATGGCATGTTGGACTATAGCTTTGTAGCCGTCAAGGCGCTGTTGTGCGACATATGCCATGTGAACATTGGCGTCTGACAGCCGTATTGCTGAGGTGCAGTTAGCTAGATCGGTTCGTGGGGTGTTGATTACTTGGCCCAGTAATAACTCCTTTGGTGAGAACTTCAGTGCTGGTAGTATGTGGTGGTTCAGTGCTACCACTGCCTCTTCTAGATGGTCTGGCCAAGTTTTCGGTAGCTTATCCCATGAGATTGCTTCATAGTCGTCCTCACCGAGATTTGGTGCGCACAATCTCTTGAGTACGTGTAATAGAATCTTATTCGTACCTTCTACTAGTCCATTGACCCATGGTGAGTATGCTGCTACCACGTGAGTTTTACATGACCACTTAGCGCAATAATTTCGAACTTCTTCGTTATTGAAGTGCTTTCCTCCATCGCTCATGAAGGTCTCCAAAGACGTGAAGTTGTAAAATATCTTGGATAAGCTGTTGATCGTTGTGCATGCCATTCCTGCTGACTTGTATTTAAAGACCCAAATGTGCTGTGAGAAGGTGTCGAGGTAGACACCTAGTGTGTGATATCCTCTTCCTTTGGGGAGGGTTAGATAGTCGCCGACTAGCAATTCAAATGGGTGTCTGCGGGTGATTGGTTCCAAAAGTGAGTGCAAGTGTTGCGTTCCAAAATTTTTACACTTAGTGCAATTTCCTATCGCTTCTAGAATTGATGCATCGAGTCCTGCACTGTAAATTTGGTCGGTTAATGCAATCTTGATTGCGTCTCTTCCCCAGTGTCCCTTGTTTTCATGTTGTTCCTTTGCTAATTGCTTTGCTTCTTCTTTAGTGATACACTCTACCTTGCTGCGAGCTTGTACTGCCGTTCCTCCTCTTAAATGCCATAACTTACCCTCTATCAAATATTGCGATGCTCTGTGCCTTGCTCGTTTTCGATCGTGTATGGGTCTTGTTTCATCCATTCCTAATATTGATTCCACGACTTCTAGAAAAACTGATTCGTTAGCAAATCGTTCCTGTAGTGGACTTACTGATTTCTGTTGTGTTATTGGTTCAGTGTGTAGGATGTCATTGGGTAAGCCTGAATTTGCTTCCCAATCTTCGCTAACCGTCCATTCACTTCCGTCATTTAGCCCTGCATCTCTTGGTTGGCCTTCCCACTGTCGGCTAAGCCCATCTGCGATGACGTTTAGCTTGCCTGGAACGTGGCGCACATCTACAATCTTGTGTGCTATGATTCCATCTCTCCACCTAGTGTGTGCCACATTGAGCTGTTTGCTCATCAAGACGTCTCGTAGGGCCTGGCAGTCTGTTTTCTATCTCTGTGGGGAACCCCCAGATGATATCTGCAAACTTGTCGAGTCTGAACTTTAGCGCTGCAAATTCGAGGATAAATGGTTTGTATTTCTGTTCTGCTCTTGATGTGCATTTGGATGCAAAGCCAATGGGAAGCAGATGTTCCGTCCATTTGCCTGATGGCTTCTGTGACCATACTCGTTGGCTTAGTACAGCTGCGAATCCTTCCTGGCATCTGTCTGATGTGACCACGAAGTTCGATCCATCGTATTTCGGTGCTTGTAAGATGGGTCTCACCACTAAAGCTGCTTTTAGGTCTAGGA